>JAQIWK010001456.1:0-10449 GCA_034695265.1 Dissorhina ornata
GGATGAAAAGCCACATAAGTGTAGTCACGATGGCTGTACTTCACGATTCGTATCGCCAGGAAATTTACGATTACGTAAAGATATTATTTGTTTAATTAATTGAAATTTAAAAGTAATTGAATTAAAATTATAAAAATTGTTGTATAGATTTAAAGACAGTTCATATGCCCGATGAGGAACGGATCCGATATAAATGTTCAATAGAGGGCTGTAATAAGGCATACGCTGACGATAAGAAACGGTTAAGACATGAACAAACTGATCCACATCTACCCAAAGAGCCTAAAGTTAAAGTTAAACGTAAACCAAAACCACCAAAACAGCCCCGTAAACGGCCCGCTAAACGCACTGATAAACCGCATGAGGTTTTTAATTGAATTAATTGTGTTTTAAATTGAAATTATAACTTTTTTTTTTATATAACCAACAGTGCGATTGGCCTGGCTGCGATTATAAAGCCAATCACCCGGCTCAAGTCAAAGTGCATAAAATGCGTGTCCATACGGGCGAAAAGCCAAAAGTCTGTTCGTGGCCCGGATGTACGTTCCGAGCCGTACGGGTGTGCGAAATCAAGACACATATGGTTTGTGATAATTAATAGTTTTATAAAAAAAATTAAATACTAATTAAAATTATAATCAATTTGTTTGTTTTGTCTGGCAGTTCAAACACACGGGTGAGGCGCCCTACCCGTGCGAAATGGCCAACTGTGGCCGTCGGTTCAAATCGCAACGAGCGTTGGACACTCATTGGGAAAAAAGTCACCAACATTTGTGACATCGCTATCAAAAATATGTTATTTATTTATATTTTTAATAACTTTTTAAAATATATTTAATATGTTTTTCTATTTGTTTTTTAATTAATTAAAAAATTATATCAAAATTAATATAAATTTCATTTAAATTGTATTTTAAATTAATTTTTTAATGAAATATTTTGTTTGAAAGTTATTTTTGAGGCCAAACAGCGCTCTCTATTGACCAACACTTTTGACAACAAATTGTTTTCATTTTTTTGTTTTGTATTTAATTTTGTGTTTTAATTGTAATTTAATTTATAATTTAATTAAATGTTTGAATAGTTGTTGAAATATATTACCAAATGACTCGCCGTAAGGCCGGTGTGGCCGACACGACGCCGTGCGGTCGACTCAAGACACGGTACGAGTCGATGAAAGCCGTGTTGAAGTCATTGCAAACAATTGCCGGCAAATGTCAAGAGTTGGCCGAAGAGTCGGGCATTGATTTTACGAGTGATAATCAATTGGTGGTCTACGAAGACTTGTTGAAGCAATTGACCGATCGGTTAGTGCCGTCCGATCAACAAACGAGCAATGGTTGCGATGATAGTGACGGCGAAAATAATGGCCAAGAGTTGGCCACAAACGATATGAATCGGTCGCTCGAAGACCTATCGACAGAGATTGTTGTTTTTCAGAAATACGACAAGACTTACCGCAAACACTTGAAGTACTATCGGTGTCCAGTAGACGATTGTGGCCTCGAGTCTCACTCGAGAGGCAATATCATCACCCATTTGGTCCGACACACCAATGATCTTAACTTTCGTTGTCGATGGCCAAGTAATTTAAGACTTAAAGCACTACTTTGTTAACCAATTAACTTATAATGTCTTTGAATATCTTGTAATATTCAGATTGTGATAAAAAGTTTGGTTACGAGAAGTCGATGGTCGCGCACATCGAGTCCTATCACTTACGCAAAGATAGGTTCAAGTGTTGTGTCGACAGCTGCGGCCAAACGTTTGGCCAAAATTGTGAACTCAAACTACATGTCACTCAACATCACCCGCTAAGCCGTAACGCTGACCACCAATGCGTTTGGATTGAGTGTCACTTGGAGTACAAGACGTTATTGTCGTGTCGGTGGCCGTATTGCGGCCAAAAGTTTATTGACCAAAAGTATTGTATTATTTTAATCTTTTAATTGATTACAAAATCTATAAATAATTTTTATTTTTCAATTAAAACATCAATCGTTTGAATACACGAAGACTTTTAGGTAAATATGAGTACAAATTATATTGATTTCACAATTAATTGATTGTTTTGTTGTTAAACAACACATTTAGACACTCATATGGAAGATAATCACCTGAAAAGTCGTGTCAAACATCAAGAAATGGACGCAAACTGTGATAAAGACAATGATTTGGCCGATGATGGAGACGGAAAAGGCAGCCAAAAGTCTAGTACAACTAAATATCGTCCATTAAATCGCCGAAATACCCCCAATCCGGCTGACCAGTCGGGAGAGATATATATTAATCAATACACAGGTTATTAATATTTTTAATTAAATCTTTAATGTTTTGTTATAATTATAATTAAATAATTACTAATTTTAATTGAAGGCAAACCGTTGGCGCGGCCGAGACGGGCCAAGAAGTATCAGTGCAGTTGGCCGGCCTGTGAGATGGCTTTTGAAAGCGGTAGTGCTATTAGAAAACATATGCGTAAACACACGGGTATGTTATATAACACACAATATAGATATCATCTATATAAAACTTAAAATGAACTTGTTAATTTATTTAAAAAGGTGAAAAGCCTTACGCTTGCGATTGGAAAGATTGTGGAAAGACTTTTCGGTAATTTTAAACTTTAAATTTTGAAATTATTTTAAATTTTAATAATAATTTTTTTTGTAAAACAATTTGTTTGGTAGCTATAACGGTGGTCTTAAACGTAAGCGACGCTAATTGTCTTAATAACACATTTATTTCAATTAATTTGTTTGAAAATTGGGTATTTAGTACACAAAGAGATGGCACACTTGAAGCTCAAGCAGTTCCAGTGCAGTTGGCCAGAGTGTGGCGAAGCGTTTATAGCCAACTCTCAGCTTAAAGTACATGAATCGGTCCATACGGGCGTCAAGCGATTGCAGTGTCAATGGCCGGGCTGTGAGTGGCGTACAAATCACCCGCAACAGTTGCGCAAACACGTCAAACAGGACCATCAGGGCATCAAGGTGTATACCAAACGGTACAGTACTAAATCTGATCCCAACTCCAACTACGACTTTAAGGGACAGCTCAAGAAGTACCCGTGTAGTTTTCCCGGATGTGATCGACGATTTAGATTTCAAAGCAATGTTAAACATCATCTTAAATCTCATATAAATACTGGTAATTCAAATGTGATGTTTGTGTTAGAAAGTAAATATTTTGTAATTAATTGGGATTTATTTTAATTAATCTATAGATTCAGGTGAAGTTAAAGTACCCATACAACGCAGACCACGTCGGCCCAAAGGTACGGCAGTGTTACCTTTAGTTAGCAAAAAGTACCCGTGCGATTGGCCAGGATGTACGGCTAACCCAATGCCAACCAATATGGTAACTATAAACTATTTCACACACTTTAGTATATTTTAATGAAATATAAAATTTATTTAAATTACAATTAATTGAATGAATAGTTAATACAACACATGGACCGACACAGAGGCATAACGCCATTCAAGTGCCGTCATTGTGACCATAGTTTTTCATATCGGAGTACTTTACGCAGTCATATACTTCATAGCCATCCAAAGGATGAGGCTTTGTTTAAACGACAATTTATTTGCAAGCTTGGCGACTGTACTAGGTCTTTTGACAGCCAAAAGGCGCTACGTTTACACGTTAAGCGAATTCACCAAAATGTAAATTTAATTTACTTTTAATTAAATTATTAATTAACTTTTTTTTGTAGGACACGGCCAGCAATTGTAACGATTTGAATAGCAATTACGATAATAGCGATAGTTTTAGCGTTAATTATAATGATACCAAGGAGTTACAAACGCCTAGCCCTCAACAACTACCTGTCCATCAACAACAACAACAACCATCTCAAGTGATTAGTTTTGATCGCATCCAAGCGTTTAATACTTTACTATACCAGCCATCCATTGATAACCAATGGATTATACCGTCTGTAATTGTGCCGCCGGTGGCCCCTACCAGTCGGCCAACTACTCACACAACGGCTCAAAAGCTATTGAACAACGCTTTGCGTTCACAAAGGACTGGACGCACCGGTCATCGGGTCAGTAGTAGTGACGGCGGCGGTGGTGTTCCCGTCGATGCGGAGTTCATCGCCAATGAGTTGCCCATTGCGTGCACCCAAGAGGGCTGTTATCGTCGATTTAAGACACAAAAAGCACTCCAATGTCATATCAAAAAGTTTCATCCAAGCAATTGAATCAATTGCTTGCTTATATTTATTGCTCAATATTTATTTGAAATTTATTTTTTTAATTAAAATTTTAATTTTGCCCGAATTTAAACCTTTCTTATTATAGTTTCAAACAACAAATTGTTATTTTTATTTTATATTATTGAATTTACAATAAGTATTATAATTTGTATATTGATTTAAATTACATTTTTTTATAAACTAAATTATTTAATATATTATTACAATAAATAATTAGTTGTAATGGATTTGTTAATACTTATTTTAAAAATTATAGTTGGGTTTTTAATTATTAATACAATTAATTGGCTCAAAGTGAATTACATAATATATTATATGCTGATTTAATTATAAATTACAAATATGATATAGTATTTTCAAAATGATTGAATAAACCAGATATATATTTATTTAGATTTGATAATATTTTAAAGCTTGACATTTCAAAAAAAATTTGATATTTAAGCAAAATTTTAATATATTTTATAACTAATATTTCATAATATTTTGTTTTTGTTTTTAAAATTAATTTTTAAAATTAAAACTTTTGATCAAAATGTGATTTTTTGAACCGAAACCCATCTCTCTGTAAAACACACGTCTCGTAAAATTGAGCCAATAGTTTGAGATCTTTTAATGAATTGCCAGCTATTTCTGTAACCATTAAAATCAAAATTAAATATTTATTATAAATTAAAATTTATAATTAATTTTATAACTGGAAAAATATTTTTTGTTGTTTTGTTTTTTATTGTATATATTTAAAAAAATGAAAAGTTAAAATCAAAAACTTTAAAACAAAATAAAAATAAATCAAATGCATTAGTATTAACCTGGTTGATTAACCCACGTTAAACTTAAAATAAAATAATCTATAAGTTTTAAAATTATATTTAAGTAATATTTAACATTTAATTTTGTTATTTAATTTGAATTTCAAACGATATATTGAGAAATAAATTAAATATAATTATTAATTAATTCAATTTTTAATAAATAACCTATAAAAGTAACTGGATAATTTTATTTTTCAAACTTTAATTGATGTTTTATTTGAAATTTTTATGTAATTATTTATTAAATTATATATCAAACTTATATATTAAGAAATACTTTATAAATTAAATAAAAATATTTTAATTTTAATTTTAATTTTAAGTTATATTAAAACTAAAATTTAAGCAAACAATTTTATAATATTTTATATTTTGTTTTATAAATATAAATTAAATATTTATTTTATCAAAAAGTTAATTCATAATTTTATAATATAGTTATAATATTCATAAAGTTGGCTAGTTATAACTTAATAGTATTAAGTTAATACTAATTGAATTACTTTTTGAATATGCATCCACGTGATTTCCCTAGTTATAAAGCTTTTTTCATATTACAAATGTTATTGAAACTTTGACAAATTAAATATAAATTAAATAATTAAATGTATACAAAATGGTCATTGATATACCTGTGCCACCATTTCTAAGCGCCAACTTCTGGACCGGATGTAAGCGACACATCGGGGTATCTTTGATGACCAACTGTGTCGATACAAACGTATTGATTGTCACCATAATTATCAATACCCACAACATTTGTCTATAAAACATTGTCTTTGAACTACAAGTCTATGTGGGCAAAGATTTTTCAGACAATATAGTAGACTATAAGCAATACCAAAGAAATACCCCAAAAAACAATGTCAAAAATGTATCTCAAGATAAAAATAAGATTTTGTAATCAAAACTCACAATAAAAACCTTTTTATTATATCCTATGAATTCAGTCGACAAAAATGCGAGGACTGACTCAAAATAAAAAGGTATAGAAAATTGTTTGCAAAACTTTTATATACTTTTGAATATAATTTTATACTAAATGTTTGTCTATTAGACATATTCCCGGCGCAATTCCCGGGACAATACATATAATATCTACGTAAAAATAAACTCATTAATAAAAATTAATTTTTTTTCATGATAATATTCTCAAATTTATGCTTTTATTTATATAGGTTTTGATAAAATGTCCCTGGATATTTTTGTTTGGCTAAAACTTGTACTGATTGAGTAATAATTTTTTTTGTGGATATTTTTGGTCTATTTTAGTGAATTTATTTTATTTAAATTAAATTAATTTAAAATTTATTAGCTTTATAAGTTTATATAGGATAATTTTATTAGTTTCTTAAAATTTATTAAATTTTTAATGACTTTTTTCTATGAATTTATTTCTCAAAATTATTTTTTATGTAAATTTTAATAAGTTTTTAAATATATTATCTTGAGTTGAAAGTTATAAAGCTTATATATTCAAAATTGTGTTTATTTATTTTTAATAATATAATTTAAAAAACTTTATATAACTTATTGTATATTTTTATATTTTTAAATCAGGTTAATCTTGGTAAATCTTAAATTGTTTATTGATAATATAATATCTTACTATAATTATTTAAATAAATTAAATCAAGTCTTAAAAATAGATATTTTAAAAAACAACTATAAATAAATAAAAATTTCTATCTATCTCATTTTATATTAAAATTGTTTACATCAATCAATAATTAGTTTAAAACAAGTTATATACAAATGTTTATTTTCAAATAATTTATTACTAAATAATTATTAATTTAAAAATTTGCATATAAGTAGTAAATATACTTGCCAGTAAACAAACATCATATTTAAATATAACATTTTATATAAACTAAACATGCTAATTGCTAAATTATTTATATCATATTAGTATTCATTTAATTGCCAATGGGATTAGATATATTTACTTGTCCAAGTTACTTATGGGACAACACTTAAGTGATCCTTTAATAAACATTAATTTTTAAAAAACTTATTTTCAAAAACTTAAATTATTTAAATTATTTATTACATCATATATTACATGTTAAATGTTATTTACACCGGAATTTTAAAAGCTCTCAAATTATAATTAATTATTTATAAATTATATAATACGTACAGGTTAAATTTATATTTGAATTTGTATGAATATTTATATTTATAATATATTATAACCTGCATTTAGTTAATTAAATCTATTTAGTGGGCGCAGTAATGCTTAAATAATTTCAAGTAACTTTATTAACTTTATAAATTTTTCTTTCAAATATTATCTATTTAAATTATAAAATATGTTTACAATTAAATAAAATTATAATTTATAGCTAATTAAATTTTTACAAACTGTAAACTAAATATTGGTTATATGTTAGCAAGCTTTATAAAATTTAAAAATATCATAGTGGTGGATCAAAGCTAATTCAACAGTTTATTATATTTTTAATATTATTTTATAATAATAATACCAAAAATTTATAACAAACCAATCAATCAATTAAATTATTCAATAAATTAATTAAAAAATAATAATTACATTTTATTTTATTTAATATTTATATTTCAAATAATTTAAATCAAATAAATGTTTACAAAATAAAATATATATGATAAAAATATCAATAATCAATATAATTTTGTAAAATGGGTAAAACTAAAACTAAAACTAAAAATACAAATAATTAATAAAAACATAATCAAGACATCAACCCATCAAACATCGGGATCAATCACTTTAGTTGCAATTCGTGTCTCTTTTGATGAGTTCTTAATCGACTCATAAAAGCGGCTTTAAATGTACAGTCGGGCCACTGGCAGGCGTACGGCCGGTCCTTATGCTGGTTAGACATATGGGAGTATAGATCGGCTTTTGTGGCAAACGAGTGGCTACACTGACCGCACACGTGGAACCGATCGCCCGTATGTTTGTTCAAATGATCCTCCATTTGGGCGTTGGTCTCAAACCGTCGGTCACAACCGACCCAAATGCAGGGCACGGGCCGTATATACGTCGAGTCGTGTACTCGTAGCCGATGTTGTCTTAATTGTGGTTCACTAGCAAACTGTTTGCCACAATCGGGTTCATCGCACGGGTAGGTCTCATGCGAGTGACGGCGCTGGATGTGCGCCATTAGACTCTTGCGCGGGCCGTACGTCATGGGACAGTGAGGACAGGCGTTATGTTTAATACCCGAGTGGAGGCCAATGTGTACTTCAAGTGGTTTGGGTGTAGCGAACCGACGGTCGCATAGATGGCACTGAAAGGGTAGGGTATGACTGCGCTTATGCTTGAAAAATACGTTACTTGATTTGGTCCGGTAATTACATCCCGACTCTAGACAGCAAATCCATGGCACGTCGGGCAACACTTCCGGATGTAGTGATAGTTTATGTTGTCTTAAGTGCTCTTTGGATCGAAAAGCGTTGCGACAGTCGTTTACATTGCATTGAAATGGCCGGTCATTGGCGGCCACCGAACCACTGGTCACTGTTGGCGGCTGACAGTGAACTATCCTAATGTGTCTATCGATGGTATTTCTTCGGCGACATTCAAACTCACATCCCTGTCGTCCGCACCGAAAGCCATTGTCGCACAAAATCACATCCGATTTGTCGGTAATTAGTGTCTGAGCGCTGCCGCCGACGCCACCGGACACTACTTGGACACCGCTTTTAGGACTTGTTTGCAGTCTCTTGAGTGGCCGTCGAGTGGTTTGTTTCGATGACTTACGAGACAAGGTTTGGCCAACAGATCCAGCTTTTGATGACTCGCCTAAAGGGAAAATTGAGATCAATTAGCGATTGGATGTCTTAAGACATCAAAACAACTCAACTATTTGTTTGACGGGTAGTATCGTCATCGGTGGCCACCACTTGTCTACCACCGATAGTGATAATCGAGTCAATGATGGCCTCATCGCTGGTAATATTCTTGAGCTGTTGATAGTGATGTCTATAGTCGGCAAACATGTGTTCATTGTTTTGAATCAATGGCTTGTTGTGATCGCATCGGCAGTTGGTCTTCAAGATAATCGCCAAACACTTAATCTTTTCCAGACATTTGACCACTTGTTTAGTGGCCAACAGTTCCCGTATAAGTTGATTGCTTTGGTCTCTCAGGCCATTCACTTCCAGACTAAGTTCAGGACATTTATCGCACATTTTTTATGATTGATATCTAATGAATTGATCCCAAGAATGACCACAAATTGTCATTCAATTACTAAACAGTTATTTGTTTTGAAAGTTTTGTTTCATTTTTTGAAAAACAATACAAAACTTCAAAACATTGTGTTTGTGTCGGCCATTGATCGACAATCACACCATTGGTTGTCCATTAAGTCCCATAAATAACATATGAACGCTAGAATCGAGAAAAAAAGGAAAACTGGTTGTGAGCTCAACATACAAAAGTCATATGACTCCCTAACAAAACAAACAACTTTTCGTACTTTTTATGATATGCTCCTATATGTTTATCCGTTTTTTCTCGATTCTAGCGTTCATATGGGTTTGGGTTTGGGTTTCATTGAATGGTTTTTAATGAAACAAAAAAGTTTCAAAACTTTTATTTTATAAATTAATTAATATTTAATTAAAAATTTAATTACTTTTTAATTAACTAATTTAACATAATGCCAGATTTTATAACAGTATATTATAATTTATTTTATATATAAAATATTTGTTATGATATCTGATTAAACATCTGATTAAACTTAAATTTAATTATTTTATAAATATATATATATTTTAATTTAACCATTACCCAATGTAATTATCAAGTGCAATTTATTTGTATAATATAACATGTAATAAATTAAATTTTTATTTATTAACCTAAATAGATAATATATAAATTAGAAAGTTTAAAGTAATTAAACTAGATAATAATTTTTAAATTTATAATCAAGCTCCAATAAAATGCTAGTTAATTTTTGATTTGTTTAGTTAATTAGCTAGCTAAACTTGCCAATAATTATATTTATTGAGTTTATTTGTACCTATTGTTTTTAAAAACAACTACTTGAGTATTATCCTGGTTCTTTGATAAAATATACTTCATATAAAATATATACCTAGATATAGATAACTATAAAAATAAGCAAATTTTAAAATAAATATATTAATTGATTAAAACAATAGATTTATTATAAATTAAACACAAAATACTTATTAATTAATAAAAAATAATAATTAGTAAAATGTTAAGCAAAGTATTAGTTGGTTTAATATTGGTGGTGTGCCCGTGTGTAAGTCTACCCTGGGTACCCGAGCCCAAAGGTGGTGATTGGATCAAAACTCACGAGCGACTGGTCAACCAAACTAAACAACACTTGAAAGACATTCAACTAGTATTTCTGGGCGACTCCATAACCAACCGGTGGT
>JAQIWK010001457.1:0-10449 GCA_034695265.1 Dissorhina ornata
TATTTGATTGAGGCATTCCTAGAATTTTTTTACTCTACTTCTTAAGACTGATTTTATATAAAAGTTTTAAAATCATTAGGCGTTTTTTCGCCCAGGGGTACCAACGGAGGGTTAAACAAATTTAATTTTCCGAACAATTTTATTTACAATACAATAATATAAATTTTATTTATAGTATTTATGAAGTTTCATTATATATTTTATATTTTTATGAATCATAATTATTATTTAAGTGTAACAATCAGTAATTTCCCACATTGATTCATAAATATGCTCAAGCTTATTCAAATGTATAAGTTTTAAGTAAAAACATGTATATTGTGTAATGATTAATAAATTCAGTTAACTATTGGTTGATTAAGTTTTTTGAAAGAAGGCACTTAATGTTTAAAGTATTAAAAACGTATACAGGGTCAATTATTTGTTAATATTTGTCAATTAAAAATATATTAAAAGGGTTATAAAATTAAATGAACTTGGTAATATTAATTTATGAATGAAAAATGAGCAAGCTTTACACTACGGAAAGTATTACGGAAAGTGCATTTTACAAGTTTTAAGGCACTAAATATAAAATCAAATACAAACTAAGCTTGCTATTTAAGATTGGTGAACAAAAAATGGCCGTTTAGAAAATTAAATTTGCTTAAGTCACTTCAAATACTACCTAGATATTTATGTATACACATTTAATTTGTTTAAAAACTTTATACATACATACTACAACTTAGTTTTGTAAATTTGAATTTTATTTGCATTATACAATATAGTGTAGATAATAGATACGGGCTAAACCCTATTTTGCCAAAATAATTTCAAATTTTACAAAAATAGTTTAAAGCAAGCGGAGGGTACTATAGTCGGATTAAGGGCTTTAACATAAATTATTATTCACATTAAGAAATATATGTGGATACTAAAGTTAAGCATCACACCCTCACAACCCACTCCCACCCTCTCCTTATGGGGATCTACTATAGGTGGATGAAAAGCTTTAACAGTAAATTTAAAAAAAAGAAAGAAACAAAGTTTGACAGCAAAGCTATACCGATCTACAGTATGATAAGGAGCGCTAAAAAATGTTTATTTATAAGTTTTTTGAATTTTTATGAAATTTTCAAAATTTTCAAGACTATTTTTTATTTTTGAAAATAAAACTTGATTTTTTAAAAATTAGGCGATTATTAAAATTTTTAAGCATTTTTGGTACAATAATGGTATAATTTTCAAAATTTTCAAGATAAAATGGTTCAATTAACGCGAAGAATTCTACCCAAAACTACACCAGTTTTTCACGCTTATGCTAAAGTATAGACCAAAAATTCCACAGGCTTTGCTGGAAACGCATGTTATAATTTAGATATTCTTTAAAAATTATTCTTGTAATTCAGCTCTCTATAGCTTTGCTTTCAAACCTTGTTCAACAAGATTTTAGAAAATTAAAAATTGAGGTTATTACAATAAAATACTAAATTTGACAATAAGAAATTCAAGTTGACCCAAAAGGTTTAATGGGAGGAAGGAGTTAAGCCCAAACATATTATCTATGTCATATAATACAAAACAATTATTTATTCAATAAGAAAATTCAAATAATATGCAGAAATAAGATATAACTTGAATAAAATGTAAATTTAACCTCGATATATGTATGTAATTGTTTTTGAAGGTATGGTTCAATAGCAATATCGTCGTTATTGCAGATAAATTGATATTTTTCTAAAACTATATTATTTGTATTCAATTTGACGGCAATAGGAGCTATATTCATATTAAACACTTCCACTCCATGAGTGACAATTAATTTAGTTTCTGAATTATAAATCAGCAATAGTTTTGAAGCAAATATACAAAATTTTTCTTTAGTTGTGTTGTCTTTAAAAAGTCCAGTGTCTTTCAGGTCAACCATGTCTACCTTGTCATCACTTACTAGTCGATTGTGTTTCAACGATTCAAAAAGTATATTGGGATTAATTTTAATTGAATTGATCATAACCGGTACCATTAATTTTCTGAATGGACTGATAAAAGCTTGAGATTGTAGTATACCATCTAAAAATGTAACCATATTTCCTATCCATTCAATCTCACCCAACACTTGTTTAAAATCTTTAGTTTGAATTTTTAATAAACTTTGAAATTTGTCGTTGAATTCATAGCCCATAATATGCATCTCTTTATAGATGTCGTGTCTGTTTAACACATACTCGTACTCATCAATGACGGGTTCATTGGAATCCATTCGGTGTAATAAATGTTGAGTTGTAAGCATCGAAGCATTGCCTACACGAACATTACCGACGGCACAAATGTTGTTATATTCCAAGACATAAAAGTTACCTGAAAATTAATAATTTAACAATTAATCAATAACAGTTTTATATTTTTAAAACCATACCTGTGTGTTTAAAGTATTGCACAGTCAATTTAGTAGGACTATCAAGTGAAAGATAGGTAGCCCTCAAAAACTGAATATTTTCAAAAATAACTGGTAAGTTATTCCAATATGTATGATAATAAGTGGCCGCTTGACGCCATGCTAGCATCAAGTAACCGGTGGCTGGAAATATGATATTGCCATTGACAACGTGTCCCGATAAATATGAGTCTTTTTTTGTCTTTATATTTATGGTTACAGTCATATCGGCCGATACGGATCGGGACATGTTTTGCGGCCACTTACGAACTAATGACGTAAAATCTTGGCTGTGATCCCAACAAATTAGTGAACTAATAGATGGTGTCCCGCGCGGTACCGGCCAATTGACTCGTGGGTATAAAGATTCAATTGACGGATTGTAACCTATTTCAAAAAGTTTGCCAATAGTTGATATAAATTGATCCAAATTTTTGTTATTAAGATTTTCGGTTATTAAAGACAAATAGGAAGAGCCAATCACCGATTCGGTTATTATTTTACCAAATATAGAGTGTGGACTAATCTCTAATAAAACAGCATTTTGTGGTATTTGTTTGAGTCGATCGTAAAAGTGAACAGGATTCATTAAGTTGTGTACAAAATATTGAGCCGATGCGTATTGCAACATATCATTTTCGGGTGTATCGTTCAGTATGGCAGTGGACAACCATTTGCGAGATCTTAGCTGAGGGTGAGGTATATGTTGTTTAATGGCATCAATCATGGGTTGAGCTGATGAGCGCATGTATTGGCTATGATATGGGATATAACAACTTTCTAATTGTTTTACAAATACTCCCTTTTTGTTTAATAAGTTCATTGTTTGTCTCATTTCAAATATCGGACCTATAGTTGAATATTTTAAGATTTTATAGTTTGCAATTTTTATAGACATACTAAACTGCCACGCGGTGCAGGGCAAGACATTTGCCCTGTAGTTTGCATAAAAGCCTACCTAGCCTTTACAAAAAATTCATTAACTTAACAATGCATTAGGTTTTGTTAGATTGGCTTCTCTGTAAAGGTTAGGTTGGCTTTTATGCAGACCTTGGGTCAGATGTCCTACCCTGCACTGCGGGTCAGTTTAGTAGGTCTCAGTTTTATATTTGAAAATTAAATAATTCAATAGAAGTAAATCTGTACCTGATATAACAACAAAATTTTGAGCGTTATTACAAACAACATAAACACCATTTAAAACAATATTTAAAACTTCAATCTTTGAGAGACCAACGACTGCCATCAGACCTCTTGGTATTTGTTGGTCTGATTCAGTAATAGCTCCTCTAAAGTACGTGACAATCATTGCTTCTTTTGTAGACAGACACCCATCGGCGTACGCGCACGCTATCTCACCAAATGAGTGGCCAATTATACCGTTGGGTATAATATTCAGATCTTTAATGACTTCATATAATGCAATTTGTAAAGCAGTTGTTGAACAAAATTTAGCAGTCATTGTAGACATCGATGTCTTGTCTTCAGAGAGCAGTGAATGTTTTAAATCAATTCCAAAGTTTTGTAATATTTGATGACATTCTTCTACTTTCAAAGCAAATGTCTTGATTGGCATCAAAGCTTTAGCCATCGCCGGCCACTGACCGCCTAAACCAGGAAAGACTATCCAAAAAGGTTTCAAAGTTTTTTCCTTCATAAATGATATGTGTTTAATATAATAATATCCCACTTTACTGTTGTTTTCATCTGATTTCTTTATTATTATCGAACCTTAAGTTTATAAATCAAAACTTAAAATCAAACAAGTTATGAAACAATTCTTTTAAAATTATTGCAATAATAATTAAAAGTTCATTTTAACAGCTATTTAAATTATCCTTTTCATAATAAAATATAACTAAATAAATAGTAACCAACAATTTTTATCAACATTTACATAAATTAATGACATAAGTAACAAATAATTATGAATTTACATTATTAACAATGAAGTGTATAATGAAATTTGTCTACCATCTTTACTTTCATAAAATTTAAGATAAGGATTTAAGCAAAACAAAAAAATATTTTGTAAAGATTACTCCAACTTACATGAAAATTCTTTCAAATACTGCTAAAAAATTGTTAGAAACAAACTTTGAAATTATGTTATTAGTGAAGTTTAATGCTGCTCTGGTGGAAGCTATGATACCCCGCGGGGTCGGGTCTGTAATCATCCCGATTCTGGGGTTTAAATTAAACGATAATTCTCAACCCCGGAGTCCAGATTACACATTATTAATAATAACTTTGCATAGCGATAATAAATTATATATTCAATTTACAAAGTTTAAAAATTTAATGAATGCAAGAAATAAAACAACTTTTGAAATATAATAATTAAAGACATGATAGCTTCATGATTACTTTCTACGTTAAATTCCACCTTGATTTGGTATATTATAATGAATAATCAATTAAATTACTACATTGGTATCATTGTGTTGTTATAGGGTTAATTCAGATTTTGATTTATATTTTTTATGTTCAGTATATCTACATCTACATTGATTTGACTGTTAGTTTTAGGCCTTGATTATAATGCAAATCCCTATAATTGCTGTCAAACCTGGTCATCTGCATTATATGTAGTTTCGGAAAATTACGCGAAAGATGAAGTGAGTGAAATATTTTGCCAAGTATTTCATATCTTTCGCGAAACATGAAAGATTGGTGAAAAATATAAATAACATTAATTATTATAACTTGCCTAAATATCAATACAATTATCTTTAAAATTATTATTATTGAATTTATTTCTAGTGTTTCAATCATTTAAATAATAATATTCTTGATTTTATAAAGAGTTACAAGTAATTTAATAAAATTTATAAAAAATAATTTAAAAAATAATGTAATTTAAACTATTTTTAATATTTGCGTCAAAATTGGGTGAAATATTTTGAAAAGATTTTTTTGAGGTGAAATATTACATATTTTTCACAAAATATTTCAATGAAATATTACATATTTTCAAAAGTTTCTGGCCTTTTTTATGTTATATTATTTTTAATATTTATAATAAAATTATCAAGGTATTATTATTTCTTAAAAGTAAAGATATATAATTTTGTTAATGTAATAAATTTTCTAAGTTAGAATAAATTGTGTTCATTAAAATTTCCGGCCACTTTCCCGATACCAGTTAAAACAAATATTTTCAAAAATGTGTTTCTTACAAAATATGTGAAATTATTAACAATCAAAATATACGTTTTATAAATTAATTGTATTTAAATATAATTATTATTTAAAAATATATCTGCAAGCACTAATTATCTTCCAGACGCCATTTTGTTTTACCGATATTTTAGGTAAAAGCTCACTACGGGACAGGTCTGGCCACAATTTAAAAATTTATAAATAGTTTATAAATGTGTCCACTTATTATGAATTGATAATTATAATTTTAAACAACAAGTAATATTTTAAAATAAAATTATTGCATTGTTAAATGCCGGGAACTTATGAAAATATGTAATATTTCAATTTTTTACACTAATTATATGATATAATGTAGATAGTAAATTTGGGCTGGACCATCCGCCTCCATATTCCACCCATTCCTCACTATGAGAATTAAATTTTTTTGTGAAAGTTGCTCCAACTTTGCTTGGAAATGCTTTCAATTATTGCAAAAATATTTTAAAATTTTTTGAAAACTATAAAAGTACTGTCAATATTTTTATAATCACAACTCTAAAATTATGATACTGTTTGAATTTATCATTATAAAAATAGCTAAAAACAATGAATTGTTGTTCATGATCTATGTATAAAGTGTATTTTAATCAAAATAACTTCATTAAACTTTCTCATTGTTGAATTTTTCACGCATTGTTAGAGAAACCTTTATGAAATTGAATATTATTTAAATTGATGAAGCTATTTTTTAGCAATAATTCTTATAATGCAGATCCCTATAGCTTTTCTGTCAAACCTTGTTTTAAATATTAAATTTTTACATTACACTGTTTTGAGCAATTTGTCAACAATGAACTTAACTATTAAACAACCATTAAAAATCCAGCCAAATATATTATCTACAATATCATTTGATTTCAATAAAATTTTGTATTAATTGTTAAAATTTCTAACCTCTATAGGGAAATCCACTTGAGTTTATATTAGATGTATATTTCATTGAATAACATAATAAAGTCAAAAACTCTTTTGTTATTTTTGTTGAATTATTTTCTATGAAATTCATTATGAATTTAACCGCTTCTTCAGTTCTGCCACAAATAGTAACAATTCTCGGAACGGATTCACAAATAACGTGACTATCATTGTTAAACAACTTATAGTTGGGCTCTACAATAACGTGACAGTTAACACCACCGATGCCACTGTTGTTAACTGCAGCCAACCCTATATTATTTGTTGATATAATGTATTAAAGCATTCATAAAATAATGAAATTATGAAATATATTGTCAATATACCAGGTTTATAAAGTAGAGTTTGTTGAACAGGTGCAATAGGTGGACAAAACTGTTTGAGTTTGTGTCTTAAATGTTCAAGATTACGATTGGGAGGAATGCATTCATTTTCAAACGCAATCAACACTTTGGTCAATGATGTTAAACCGGAGGCGCCTTCTGAGTGACCCATATTGCTCTTAACACTACCCACTGGTAGAGATTGTGAACGACCTGGTTCTTCACAATAAGTGTTATATACAGCTTTGACTTCTTGTAGATCACCGGCCTATATATTAATTGAACAATATATAATAAAATGTTTATTAAAACGTTAATACTTGAGTGCTGGTAAAATGTCCCTCATAGTAAGTTAATCTCAATGGATCCACATTGGCTTTAGTGTAAGTGTTGACCATTAGCTCTGCTTGAGCCTCACTGGACGGACAAAACATCCCAATAGTTTTTTTGCCGTCATTATTCATACCGGCGCTGACCACTCGGCTGTATATACGCCGGGCTGTTGATCGGCGCTGTAATAGTAGGCAAACAACTGCCTCTCCCTTCACAAATCCGTCGGCCAATTCATCAAAAGGTGCGGACACACCTGTAAGCGATACTAAACCAGTTTGTTGGCCTTGTTTTACCATTTCTGGATTCAAATTGATATGACAACCCACTATTATTGCGTAGTCAATATTGCCTATTATAATAATGGTAAAATAAGGTTAAAATTTTGAAAGGTTATAAGCAGTATTGAAGTTAAGTTAGGGTTAATTGGCTTTGAGTTAGTTATTAATACCTATTCGATTAGTAGTATAAAGTAGATTACCAAATTGTGTGCACGATAATCTTGCAAACCATGCACGCACGACACATTTTGTATTGAGTCGTGTTTGTGCATGGTATAAAAAAATATACTGTTTCGTGTTTGACAAAAATATTTTGCCCAAATAATTTTTATAATAATGCGTGTTTTGAAAAATTCTAAACTTCCAAAAATGAGTTAGTCTTATGACTTTATTGAAAATGGTAAAAACTTAAATTTTTGTTAAAAGCAAATATTTTAAATTATATTATTGAATAAATTAGTTGTTGTGCAAATAGCTCAAAACAGTACATTGTTTTAGGAAGTAATTGCTTTTTTTATAAAGCCCAAATTGTTATAAAAATTATTTATAATTAATTATTGTGAAATTATTATTATTTACATTTTCTTAAACAAATTTTATTATAATGGAGATGTCTAAAGCTTTGCTGTTAAATTATGTTATAATTATATTTAATACAAACCTGAATTAATGTCATTAATGGCCACATTTAATGCTGTTAGTGATGAGGAGCAGGCTGTATCCAATACAATAGACGGTCCCTTAAAATTAAATACATAGGAAATCCGGTTGGCATAAAGGGTGTTGGTTCCGGTTTGATTGTTTCTAATTAATGCATCCATATTGGAAAATATATCCGGTTGAAGCTCTTCTTGTGTACATTCTATATAGGAATAGACAGTACGGCCAACATATACACCCGTACGACAACTTCCTCTCAATTCTTCTGGATTTATACCTTTTCATATCAAAAGATTTTATTAATTTATATATTTGATTAGGCCAGGGTACTTTCAAGGTAAGCGAGTGTAGGCTGGGGTAACCTCAGAGTAAGCTTGGGTAAGCTAGGGTTATTTTTTTTGTAATTTTTATCTGCATTATATGATATAATGTAGATAATAGATTGGGGTTAGACAACCCGCCAACCCATCCCCTCCATGGGATCACCATAGACTTTGCTGAGGCCCATGTTAAAGTATAGAAAGAAAATCTTATAGGCTTTGCTGGAAACCCATGTTAAATCCCAAGAGGGGGGGGGGGTGTGGGCGTAGGTGGTGATAGTCTAGACTGATTCTAGTATTCACATTTATTTCATAATGTGAATAACAACTTATTTATAATTTATTGTAAAAAATTTCGATAGTTTTCTTTAACAAATATACATTTAATGCAGATTCCTATAGCTTTGCTTCAAACCTTGTTGTAATTAATTTAAATTAAGTTATTAATTTTATTAAATTATAAATTTAACTACGTCTGGGTACCCCCAGGGTAGGCTAGGGTACCCTATTGTAGGCTGGGGGTACCCTAGGGTACTTTCAGTGATCATCCTAAAAATTTTGAAAATTAAGTACTAACTGAAAAAGCCCTAGAGTCCGGGTCTAATCTTGACTTTGAAATAGACTAGTAAATTAATTATATTAACCAAATTAACAATAGAGTTAACTAAATTAACAATTAAATTAACCAAGTTAACAACTAATGTAATAACTATATTAACAATTAAATAAACAAAATTAACTACTAAATTAACAAAATTATAAATGTACACATTTACTTTACATACTTACAGCCTTATTACAAAGTCACTGAATTAATAGTTGAAAATGTTGTGTTATAGTCACCCCAAAAAATTTTATGACTCGAGATAAATTTTAATATATTTAAATTGAAACTATAGTTTTTACATTGAATCATTGCTTTTGTATTGATTTTAATATATAATATCTGTATTAGGTGTAATTATTTACTTATAATAACAAAGAAAAAACAATGAATCAGTGCAAAAACTATATTTTCTAATTAAATAGATTGAAACCAATCTTGAGTCAAACCATTTTTTGTAGTGACTATAACACAACATTTCAACTATTAATTCAGTAACTTTGTAATAACGCTGTATACAGTCTATAGCAATCCACATAGTGAAGGGTCACCTTTGACCCCTCTTTTAGCCTTTTAAACCCCACCATTAGCAAAAACGACTTATATTAAACTTTAAGTTAGGTAATAGTTTACATAAACAAAATAATATTTTAATTTACATTATAAAATAAATGTGGTACTAAAATCAGTATTAACCCATCCTCACCCACCCCCACCCACTACCCCTTATGGGATTTAACATGGGTTTTCAGCAAAGACTATGGGATTTTAAGCATTTAGCATTAGCGTGAAAATCTGGTGTAGTTTTGGACTGAATTTTTTGCGAAAATGAAACCATTTTATCTTGAAAATTTTGAAAATTATACCATTATTGTGCCAAAATGCTTAAAAATACTAAAAATCGCTTTATTTTTAAACAAGGTTTGACAGCAAAGCTATAGGGATCTGCATTATAAGAATTATTGCTACAAAAAAGCTAATTTTCAATTTTTTTTAAATTTCGATTTTTTTTAAATTTAGAAATTTTTTTGAATTTTTAAAAATTTTTAAAAATTTTTAAAAATTTTTAAAAATTTTCAAAATTTTCAAGAAATAATTTTTTCATTTTCAAAAATTAATTTTAAATTTTTTTTGAAATAGGGCGATTTATAGTATTTTTAAGCATTTTGGTACAACAATGGTATAATTTTCAAGATAAAATGGTTTCATTTTCGCAAAAAATTCCCATAGGCTTTGCTGGGAACACAGCTTAAATCCCATAGGGGGGGGTGGGGGTCCAGCCCGAATCTATAATCTACATTATAACATATAATGCAGATAAAAATAAAAATATTAATTATGGTAATTTTAAGAACAATTTTAATCAAGTTAATTTATATAATATACAAGAAAATTT
>JAQIWK010001458.1:0-10445 GCA_034695265.1 Dissorhina ornata
TGAGACGCGTAACCACTCTCTCTCCAAATGACTGTTATAAAAATAGAGGTACATCACTCCTTTAACCTCCCTGTATAGTAATAGTAATACTACAGCAATACTATTACTATTACAGTGTAATGTTAGCTAAATATAAAACTGGGTCACTATGACTGTCACTCTGCCTCTACTCCTAAGCCTATGCCTATGCCTATGCCTATGCCTATGCCTATGCCTATGCCTATGCCTATGCCTATGCCTATGCCTATGCCTGTGCTCTCTATGTCTTTCCTATTGATTCTCTACTCAACTTCTATTTCCTCTACTATTCCTATCATTTAATCATTCATTTGGTCCATTATTTACCACAATATCTTCACCAACCAATTCATATGCAAACAAACAACTCAACTATCGGTGTTGTCTTGTGATGCAGTGTTTGACTGTTTAATGACAAACAGTTGCCAAATATCTTGAGAGTGTTGGCATTGGAAGTGATGAGTTGTAGCCATATATATGATATTGAATTGGTTTAATCGGCACAATGTTTAGCTTTCATAAGCCTAAGATTTACCGGTCATTACTGGGTTGTTGTATCTGTAGAGCCAAGTCTTCAAGTTCTCGGTTCACTGACTCCAAGAAATACGAACCAGAGTTTGAAAAGTGTTTCCAAATCATCGACAAAAGGAGTGGAGAGATTTGCAATGCATGTGTACTTCTGGTAAGTTATTAATTGGTGATGAAGTGGTCATATTTCGATGACACTGTACTCATCATAATATTGTAACCATAGGTGAAGCGCTGGAAGAAGTTGCCGTCAAATACGACCCGCAATTGGCATCATGTAGTGGACGCTAGAGCCGGACCCGGAACTAAGTCTATTAAATCAAAACTTGGTTGTATTAACGATAATAACAGTACGACCACATCACTGGATCAACTAAACCATAGCTCAATTGCCCGCAAACCTCATCGAAAGCTACTAAAGCCAAAGATTTTCGACTCTTACAAACGTATGTGACCAATGATTTACCGTTATTTACGGTTAATTAATGCAATTTGCTTCGCAGGCACTGGACGTCGAAATCAAATACCGAGTCCTGAAGCGTCCGACTCTTCAGATCTGGACGATGATATAGACGAAGACATGGATGACTTGGAGGATGAAATAGAAGTTCAAAAGATTACCAAAAAAGCGATTAACGGTTGTAACAAACAATCTAAACCTATTGTCACCGATAATGAAAGCAACGTTTGCGAGTCACCCACAAACATAGCCATCACTTCTTTCTTAGATATGTCTTTCTGGAAAAAGTGAGACTTTTTTGTGCAAATATAACTATTAATTGACTAACGGTTTGGTTATTTTTTGAAAGAGAGAAGATCTGTTGTGGAGTTATATTCAAAGGGCCCGACAATGAGCTATTGATTTATCCTAAACTTCTGGAACCGTGTTGTTGTCGTCGGCAGAGATCACATGTTCTCAAACCTAAACTGTCATCCATTGTCAACAGTGGTAGCAGTGATACCGGTTCTGTCGGCTCTTCGTCTGTCATTGAAGACGATGCCAACAGTAACGCCAGTTCTGGCAATATATCACTCATTTAACAGATATTCAGATTAGGATTAAATTTAAAACTATTTATAATTAATTTAATATTAATATCAGTTTTATTTATTTAAAAGTTTTTATTTAGTAATTTAGTTAAATTTAATTAGCGATTGATTGTATGAATTGTAGCCAACACTATAACACTGCCCTCGATTTGCCAATTGTTTAACTCAATTGATTGCAATAGACATTAACTTTCATCTCAATTTATTCTTCACTTTTAATTCACTTATGGATTATTAATACAGACTTTAGACAATAGTTTAACACATATAGTGTATTTAGATGTCACACTATTATAAGAACCTCATTGTCTGAATAGCTGATTGAAATGTCTCATTCAAATCAAATTAACTATAATAAGTAAAACAATTAGAAAAAAAACACTGCCATTAATGCAATTTTGTAAATATTAGTTAAATGCGAGTTCATTGCCCTATACTTTGCCAATAATTATTTATTGTTAAATTGGCGACAATTATTTCATATATTTCAATCACATATTTGATTTGTATGATTACCGCCACACTAAAAGTATGAACACTAAACTCGGTTTCAATTATATTAATATATGAATACATGTTAAAACTATTAATATGTTAATTATGAAATAATTTAACCATGATATAAATATATATATCAATGTGGTATATATATAACTGGATGACTGTATTGTCCCAATAAGTGACTGATATCCCGGTGTATTTGAACGGAATGTGCTCTAAGTCTGCGAAATGATTGTTCTGTCTTATCATTGAAGCCAATGGTCTGCAGATCCCGAATGTGATGCAAAGAAATGTTATTATTATTATTATTACATAGATTTTGTTTTAATTATGTTTAATGTTATTTAACTATATTAATGTTTGCAGAATATATATATATAATATTATATATTTAAAAAACATTTATTTACACACAATAACTATATTTAGACAATTTGTGCGCAACTGATCTCTTGACCACAAAATATAGTTTTTATTAAACATTTAACATTTATTTGAATATAATATAATAATTAATATAAAAAATATAATAGTTGTTGATTTAGAGAGTTATTTATTAAACCAGAGATTATAAAATAAATTTAGTTTTGTTGAATTTAATAACCAAATTAATTGTTCAATTGGTGTCATAATCATACAAATGTTTACCTCAATTGTATAATAAATTTATTTTGTCAACCAATTGTCAATTGGTGATAGCCTTTTTGGCGGTCAATGTTAAGCTCTCAGGTTGTAAGTCAGTCTATTTTATGATTAAACACCATGGTTAAATTGAAGCGATTGTCTTACATGCACACTAAATACTGTTCAAATGGATTTAAATACAAATTATAAATAACCTATATTTCATGTTTCATTCAATTTAAGGTACTTTTTGGTTTTATATAGTTTTTAAAAACAATATATCATCTTATTTACAAATTAATCATTTATTTGTTAATTATATTAAAATTGGTTTTGTTTTGTTTGTTTTATGGTCATTAATTATAGCAATTTGTGATTAATATATTTTATGCAAATATTATAACATTATTCGATTATTGTTTAACAAATTGATTGCCAGTTGACATAAATTTCATAATAAAGTTTTTTCCCTTAAAACATCCTATTTGTCTAATTATTTTTTATATAATAAATATATATTATACATTTAAAGCAAATAATAGTTTGGTCAGTATATTATTTTTAATTTGTAAGGTAAAGTATTCTGTGTATTATAAAATAATTATGATTTAAATATAATATGCTTTTAAATACATACATAAAAATTAATTACTAAAATAAATTATGTAAAAGTGGGCCTAATTTACAAACAATATTGAGACAATAGTTAATATATTATTGATTTAATATAAGATTTATGGTAGACAAAGGTAAATGATTTATTAATTAATTAGCATATTCTTTGTGTGTGTATTAAAATATTTATTTATAGCTTTATGCTAAATAAATGGGATTTATAGGTAGTTTAAGTTGACTTAACTCGTCGTTAATATTGCACACACAAAAAATTACCTAGATGTCCGGTCATTTTAAATGGTTTTGTTGGTAAACGCAATAAATCTTTTTATATAATTTATAAGTCAGACCTTAGCTTTCATAATATATGCCTTTACCAAAGCTAGAGTTTCCGTTCAAATCTCTGCATACATTTTTCAGTCATTATTTATAAAACAATGAAAAAATTTCAAAAGTCTTTATAAAATACTAATTTTTTAAAAATAAAAGTAATGTTGGTAACATTGAAACTTCCATAGGGGAAATTTCCTATATCTAATTTGAGTTAAATTCAAGTTTAATTTAAGATACTTCAAGTTTTAAAGTTAGTAAAATTTACAATCTGATAATTTTTAAAATACATAAACTTTTTATTTAATTGAAAATAAATATTACAAAAAAAATTTAAAAATTTTAATGTGATTTTGTTTAAAAAGAAATTTGGTCAAACATTTTCCAACATTAGTAAACTTAGATAACAGTAAATTTATTCAATAAATTTCTAAACAGGTATTTAGAAAAATAATTGGCAAAATAAAGTTTGAACGCAGAGATTGAATACTAACCTTAACTTAAGCCAAACACGAAGAGACTGACAATCAGTTGAACCAACCATGGCTTTAAAGTGCAGATGATTTCTCACCAATTAGTGAACGACTCTATTATTATTATTCTTTCAAAATGTGATTTTTTTCCAAACAAACAAATTATTCTTTGATTTTATAAATTGCATTAACTTTTCAATACAATTATATAATGATGTGCTTTAGAGTTGAGATTTTAGGTAAGGGATGTGCTCACCTTACAGACACAGACGCTGTTAACTCTGCTCATTGATGCACAAATCCTTGCAATTTAATCATAAGTTAAGTTTTGTTTGTCAATTAATTAGCAAAGAAGATATTTCCCATCATATTTTGATTTTGACTTTAAAATTAACAATTTAACTTTAATACTATGTTTGAGATTAATAGATAATTTGAATCTATTGTATATACATGTATAGACTGTATGTTATTCTAGATTCTATATTATAGAATCGACTTTATACTTTGCCATATAGCTTGCTCATTTTAAGTTAAAATGTTGAAAAGTTAGATACTTGTATTATTAGTAAATTGCTAACATGGCGTCGAAATAATTGATAAATTGAGCTGTTTAATTGATTCAATTGATCAACTAAAATTTTTAAATAATTGCATTGAATTGTGCAAGTATTTTTAAAAATCGCAAAAAGGGTTATTTAAAATAAATGACTTATTTTGCTTGGAATTTATAATTTTTTAAAAATTAAAATAAACCAAAAGGATTTTTACAATTTAAATTGAGTGAAATAATAATAATTTTAAAATATTAATGAACAAATTCATTACCGATTGTACATTTAGTATTAAAATCTAACATTTTATTAAATATTTTTAACATACATATACGGTATATGATATACCGATCAAAACAATTTAATTTTAAAAATAATAATTTTTTTGAATAAATAAAACAACATACAGATGTATATGACTTTTAAATATAACAACAAATGAAAAATGATTTATTGATTAAAAACTTTGAATGATTGGTATAAATATTGTTAAATTATTTTTATCTTGTTTAATTACAAGTGTATTCAACGATTAACATGATAAATATTAAAAATTTAATTTATATAAGAAATTAAGCGTAGGTTGAGTTCACACCGATCTGAACAGTTATGACATTAAATCAATGCACGATTTAATTCAGTCATATCTTATCTTAAGATTCATTAAAGGAATAGCGCTTTTATTTACTAATACTATGTTTTCTAATATTACACTAATTGTGAATTACAAACAAAACAATTTTCTGATATTCATTTTATTTAATACTTTTTATATTGAATGAATATAGTAAAAAAGTAATAAATATTTCATATTGAATATGTTATTAAATTATCTTTATGAATATTATATGTAAATCAATAGATGCAAATAATAAATGCAGTTAGAAAGTTATATAATGTAATATAATTGTAACAATTTGTTAGTTTATAAATGAAAGACAATTGAGAGATGAAATGAAGCCCAACATCTGACAAATCAGTTGTGTAATTCACGTGGGAATCAATCATTTGGTGCCTCTTATAAGCCTCGACAGTGAAGAGCAGGTCATAGACAGTAATGACTTTATGTTATCAGAGAATATCACATAAATTGCCACAATTGGCACTCGTCTAATGAAAGTGCTTTCCATTTAAATACCTTTTACTATAAGCCTTATGTAGTGAACCACATGTTGGCAAATATGGGACTGCAATCCAATGCCGTGCGAAGGCATCCCTCCGTCCAATACAAGCCTGCATTGGAAGTCAACGTCACGACCACTCCGTCTCTCTATTGTGTGTTTCGCTATAAAAGCAAAAAATTCTTTTATTCACACATTTAGTGAACAGAAGTTTGCTTTCATTTCAATACAGATATGAATGAAACGATTTTGCAAAATACCTTTGCGTTCAGTTTATTCAGTTCATAGTTTAGTCATTATTTGACAGTTATTTTAACTAATATTTAAAAATCAATAAATAGTTTATTAATATTCTTTAACAATGGAATTAGTTTGTGGAGAATCTTCACCAGAATTGATTCAAATAGTGATTCCAGAAGCAAATGATACTAATTTTGGTATCACTTATTCAACATTTGATAATAATATTCTAAGTGATAATCGCATTCTTCAACAATTACTTCAAATTGAAGAAAATTATGTACCAAAAGGAGTGCTCGAGTCATACAAATGTATCCAAAGTGAAGTCGAGCCATACATGAGAAAAGTATTGGCCAATTGGATGCTTGAAGTAAGTGTTTAATTGTTTAAATTTAATTAAAAATTTAATTTATAAAAATATATAAAGATATTATGAAATATAAATGTATTGTGAATATATTATAAAAAGTTATTTTTAATTTATTATAATTTACAATAAAAAAAGGTTTGCGAAGAAACTAATTGCGAAGAAGTAGTATTTCCGGTTGCGATGAACTTTTTGGACAGATTTTTGGTTTGTACTGATATAAGGAAAAGTCAGCTACAATTGGTTGGTGTCGTGTGTCTTCTTATTGCATCCAAACTAAGACAATGTCAGACATTAGAGCCACACGTCTTAAGCTATTTTACTGATTATTCAGTCAGCGTTGAAGAGATTATAGTAAGTATTTATAACAATAACATTGTTATTATTGTTATTATTATATTTTATTAAAATAAATAATAACTTTGTATATAATTTATAACAAGTTATTGTTTTGAAAAATTAGTAAATCCTTATACTATTGTTAAGAAATACTTGAAAAATTAGATATAATAATTGGAAACAATACTAACCCCTTAACATAATTAATTTTCATTGTTTTTAAAGGGTTGGGAATTATTGGTTTTGAGAAGATTACAATGGGATGTATCCACAGTGGTGGCCACCGATTATTTGGACCATTTGTTACTTAGATTACCAACAATTAGTCTCAAAAACAGCAATAATTCAACGGATTGTATGGAATCTGTTATCCGAAGACATTCATCAACTTTTATCGCTCTCTGCACTACAGGTAAAATACATATTATAGTTATAACTATTTAATCTAATCTTAACTGTAAATTATAGTCCAATATTTTATTTAAGGTTTAAAAGTTTAACAATGTAATTGAAAATATAATTTAAACTTATTATAAATATAATTTAGAGCAATTGACAAAAATAGACAATTTGTTAGATAAAACATATTCAAAGAAAACAATAGTTTTAAAAAAGTTTGTAAACAAATATTATTTTTTAAATAATTTATTTAAATATAGTTTTTAATTTCATTTATAAGTTTAGTATTTAGATGTAATATGTTAGAATTAATAATTAAACAAACTTGATTAAAGCATATCAGATTACTTACAACTTACTTGTTAGACATATTAAAAGCCACAATAGTTTTCTTATTATAAAATTATAAAAATCAATATAAAGTATTCCTAAAAGTTATTTACAAATTAAAATTATTTATTTATCAAATTCAACTTGTTATATTTAACATAAACAATACAATCAATTAGTATATATTTATTTATTTATATTTGTTATACAAAACTCTTGTAAATTTTTTAAATGAGTTGTCAAATATGATGATAATATGACCGTAATCTTGCATTACTGTTAGTTTATTTAACTAATTTTAGTGCATTTAATTGAAGGCCATTAACCAGTTATATATTACATATTTATATATGTTATTATTTGTTGTATATATTTGTAGAAAAATCTCTATAAACTTCCCATAAAGTTTTGAGAATTTTTTGTTATCTTTAATTACTTTTATTTATACTTCAATATAAAAAATGATCAAGCATAAATTAGTTAATCAAATTTGGATATATATTTATGAACTAATTTAATATTTTGTTTATTAACATGTTAATTAAAACTTTTGATAGATATTTAATATGCTAAATGATAACAATGTGTTAATTATTTAAATATAATATAATATACAATAATTATATGATATTTCATGGTATAATTTGCAGATTAATGTTATTGTTATAAAGTTATATCATATACTTATATGTATTAAAATTACATAATAAAGTGTTAAATGAAATTAATTAGGTTCACAAAAAGTTCATTGAACATTAATTTATAATAGTTATAATAGTATGGGTAATATGTTTTAGTGAATTAAATGTAAACATTTATAATTGAATATAAGATAAAAGTATTGAGTTATGTTTGTATCGATTGCTTTAATATAGTAATAGTGAAGTAATAGACGAAACAAAAAAGAGTGAAACCAGACGTAAAACATATTGTAAAATGTCATGAATTTTACAGAATCTATATATGAGTTTACCCTTTCGTCTAGAGTTTCAAATTGTTTGGGTGTTTAGTGTTTAGACCTGAGTTTGGGTTCGTTGGTCTTTGAGTTCAGTGAAAGTTTGGTGTTTTATAAGTGTTTTAATAGTGAGTCAGTCAACGCAACATACGGTAAAAATTACAATGAATTCAATGCTCTGTTTGAACAATGAATAGAGAAAAATGCTGAGACTATTGTGTCGCGTGCCTGTGCTCTGACTGTGCTGTGCCTCTAGAATCGACTTATTCACTACTCCTGCTCCCCATCATTCCAATACAGGCACACAGTATCCCAATTATGTCTCGTGTTTAATGTCTGATGTCCAGGTGATCAGCTCTCCCCCTACCTCTCCCTCTATCCCCACTCTCCCCTCGTGTCTGTCGATCTCTCTCTCTCTCTCCCTCCTTATATTAAAGCTCACAATTATAACAAACTATAAATATAATAGTTATACATGTAGTGTACGGCAGCGATGGTCGCGACCTTAATAGTAAAGCAATTCATGTATTCATATAAATAACATAAGTTAGCGAACGGCACGCGTCAGACGTGCGACTGCTTGAGTATTGCCTAACATAACATCAAAATTATACTCAATATTAACTGTCAATGCATTGAATGTAAGCCAAACAGCAGCTGATATTAAACGACACAAATTTATATCATTGAAATCGACCGAAACCCTGATCCAGATGTTTGTTATGTATATTATATATACTTTCATAATGTCTTTAATATTGATATTCTGACCAAAAGATTTTCAGACTGTTTATAGTGAACCGTTAGTTAGATGTTGTGATTATAATTAAATTACCTTTTATTCAAACGAAATGACTTGATATTATTATCAATTCATTGAACTACAAATACATTTAAAACAGTTCAGAATATTTTTGTTAAATATTCATTTTACTTGCTATTACGTGACTTAAAATAATTATAATCATTATATTTTATTTACTTATTATTTCAATTATTGAATTTAAATGATTTTAAAGTTTTTGTTGTTTTTATAGTTATCTATTTTAAAGGTATATTTGACTGTAATATTAGAGTATAAGGTGAAATTATCAGAATTAGATCGTTTAGACTCTAAACTTTAGAGCTATAAAATTGTAAATAATAGATATATTTTAAAAAGAAAAACTAAACATTAAAGTTATTTAAATGAAAATATGTTTTATAGATATAATAAAATAAAATTTCAATAAAAAAGAGGTTAAGAATAGCGGACACATGAGTCACACAAGCGATTGTGTCGATCGTAATAATATCATACACAGGAATAACACCCGGCGTTCTCCTTATACTTCTCTATATACTAAAGCAAAGTCCCGCAGAAGTCTGTAAGAAGTTGTAGACTTTTAAATGGGTGTACTCTCTCGCTCTCTCCTCTTCCTTTGTATAGCATTGTATTGCACGCAAACCCATCCCTTCCCTTCTCTTTCTTTGTAGATTATAGACAAGCCTTATATATATATAAAGAAGTTTTTATTTAAAATATTTTATACTAATTTTAATTAAATTTCAATTTTATTAATTGAATTCATTGAGGAAGTTGTTATACAAAACAGTAATACAATTTTTTGCTATAAATAAATTAAATAATGAATTTTTATAAAATGGATTTTTATATACTTTAAAATATCTATTTGAAGTAAAATTTAACTTTAAAATCTTAAAATTGAAAAATATTTATGTAAAAATGATTATTTGTTCATTACTATTAATTGTTTATTCTATTCATTATAAGTTATAACAAAAGTTTTTTTTTGAAATTGAATGAATAACATGAAGATTCCTGGATGAGTTTTGCAATAGCATTAACAATATGTTATTATTTGTGTGCATTTTAATATGTTTGTCTGAATACTATGCAAAATACTACTATTCAATAATAAAGTTTTTTTTGTTTTGTTTGATAATAGATATGAAATGATATGCATTAATATCAATAATAATAATAGTATTATAGAATAG
>JAQIWK010001459.1:0-10438 GCA_034695265.1 Dissorhina ornata
CTCTCTCTCTCTCTCTCTCTCTCTCTCTCTCTCAGTCTCTCTCTCAGTCTCTCTCGCAGTCTCTCTCTCTCTCTCTCTCCCTCTCTCTCAAATCGCACAAACATTTGGGCCAAACATAACATTAGTTAGTATTTTTAAAATTACTTTTTATCTTTAATTTAAATTTTAAATAAAATTATCATTTTTTCACTGAAAAAAATTGTGTTTAATTGCTAACTGTCCTCTCACTTATGCACCCAAATTGATATACAAGTTTGGGACTAATACTGGTGACATATATTTTGTATCTCAACTATATATCAATATTTTATTTTGTGACGGGTGCCGATAGCCATAAACCTAGTGCTCATCTTATTTTTTAAACAAACATTTTATCCATAAATTTATTTTTAAAAACTTTTTTTTTATTGAAACTTTCGTTAACCAAAGGCTTTAAATGGATGTAATAAATGATGCATTTTTGTCACTTTAAAAAAAATGTGTTAAATGTTTTAAAAATTATTTTTTAAATATTAAATCATTAATAATATCCAAAACTCCTTTAAATATTATATTTATTTATATATTTATAACTATAAAAACAAAATTAATATAAGTTTTTTATAATAATTATTATTAAATATCGTTAGGAATAGTGTTTGACCTGAAAATTATTTTTATAAATAATGTTTTATAATTATAATTTTATTTTTTGATGAAAGGTGTATAATCTTTTTGGGGATTACACCAATCAATAGATTATATTACAAACATTTTAATATGTGTTATAATTATAGTGTATATTACTATTATTAGTGTCGATAATTTAGTTTAAAACTAATTTAGTTTTATATAACTTTCAATAATAATATCGTTGAATGCATTTCCCATTTCTAATGAAAACCTATGAGAAATTGTTTTATTATTTGTTTTTAACAAATGCTATGAAAGTTTGGTTTAAACATTTTTATAATACAAATATAACTTTTTATTATTATTGATTTGTAACTTTAATAAAAAGTAATAGTTTTTACAAATTTTTAAAATAAATAAATAAACAAAAAATCATGATTTCAATTGAATTGTGTGATTATTTTAGTGCAATATTAAGTATAAAAGTAAATTTACGCTCAATTGAAGTCACGTTTAAATTACAATTTATTTTTAAACATAATTTAAATTACAATTTAATTTTTCTGTGTTAATAATAAAATCGGTATTTTACAAGACTTGCTTATCAATTGACTTTTTAAATAATAAATAATAATAAATAAATAATTTAGACACTATTTGTTAGATGTATGGGAAAACGTGGTGTAATATAAAAATTTAAAATAATTATATTATAATTTATAAAATAAAAATTAAAATAAAATATTTTAATTTAAAGTTTATTGACATGTATTTGAAACTAAAAGATATAAGTTTTATAATGAAAATCAATAAACATTTGGTGTATTGATGTCAGGAGTCCCTATCGATTGAGTCAAATATAAGTAATTGAATATTATTTTGTTGTTTTAATGAAATTATTTTATTTTTATTCATAACTAATTTTAAAATTTACTTCAAAATTGAAGTATATTTTATTTTAAACTAAATTTAATATATACTTTATTTTTAATTAAATTAAATTAAATTCTTTACGGTACCCCCCAATGAGCACCAAGTGTATATTTTTAGATGTATCAATCTCACTTACTAGAAATAATTGGTTATTAATTTTATTTTATTTATTTTTTTCGGGAATTTTATTATTTTTAAATAAAACTTTTTATATTTATATATATTTTATAAATTGGATTATTGGTTAAAAAAAATTTATAAAAATTAGATAAATTAGATATTATTTTGAAAAACATTTCTATCAATTCAGTTTTTTTAATTTAAAAAATTTGTTGTAATGTAATGTAATTTAATTAAATTATTATAAACTATAGTTTAATCAAATTACATTTATGATTAGTGACTATTAAATTAAAAGTTGCTTCAAATATATTAACAGTTATTATAGTTAATAAGGGATTCAGCCATCAATTTAAGAGTTAGTTTCGCTCTATATTTGAATTATTATTAAGTTATAATTTAAATTAATTTTTATTATTTTGTTTTGTAAATGTAATTGAAATTAAATAAAATTACTAACGAAAGGTGTGATTATCATCCTTTGAATATTATCATGACTATTTATTATGTGTTAAATATTTATAAGTCTCTCTCTCTCTCTCTCTCTCTCTCTCTCTCTCTCTTCAAATCGAATATTAGGTGAAAAAACTTATTTTTAATCAAAAGATTATATATTTATAAAAATATATTATATTATAAATTAGTGAATCGATGAATATTAGCAGATATTATAATAATATGTTTTTTACAAATAATAATAATATACTTTTATATAACTCTCTAATATTTATTAGTAGTGAAGTTCATAGAGAAATATTGACCGACTTTTAAGTTTTTTAGTGTAAAATTATTTTTTTTATATCAAAAGTTATGATTACTTTTTTTTATGAGTACTTTAAATACCTGTGCGTTTTGTGTTAATACATATATAACTGGCTGTTGTTTCAAAATATAAAGATAATTTACTTTTTATATTTTAATAGACTATCTTTGAAGGGTTTGGAGGTTAAAATGATTTTAAACTAATTTTTTGCTCAAAATTTATATATTATATAAAACAAGTCTTTTATTTATATATTTTAATTATAAATTTTGTTTATTATGAATGCAATTGTGACTAAAAAAATTGTGATTATTATTACAATTGAATTCAATGTCATTTTAAACGATAGGAAAATAATTGATTTAAAAAATGAAATGATAATAACCGACACAATTGTTACATAAAAAATTTAAAACAATGGGAAATATTATATAAATCTATCATAAAATATAATATTATTTTTCATAAATGTTATACTTATTTAGTGGTATAAAGTTATGCCAATAAAAATGAAAATTATACTGAACTCTGGTTTATAATAATAATAAAATATAAAATACATTTATTTTATTTATGGGGAAAAACTTTGTTACAATTATTTTTCTTGTATCTAATTATCATTTAGACAGACAATAAGATAATTGCAATCAAAAGTATAACTTAAAATATATTGTGTATAAGTTATATAACATTATATATACCAATTGTAATGATACATATATACAAGATTATTATTGAGTGAATGTATTTTCAATTGAAATTTGTAAAAAAAATTAACTATAATTTCATAACCAATTCAAACAAAAGGGTAATTGGTTTTTGAAGACAACTAGAATTTGTATTTCAACTTTCAATTGAATTGAGCTTTTATTTTCATTTTCAATTGAAAACATTATATTTTCCCAACAAATCCTTATTTAAAAAACAATACATAACCACAAAAATTGGTACAAAAATTTTTTTTGGACAGATTTTATATAATAAATATGTTATAAAAGTTTTTTAATTTTATTGCAAACTAATATATATATTTTGATTTCAAAGAAAACAATTATCCTTTTGTAACAAAACTATTAGTTTATTGTTTTGCTTGTCTTTTATTTCAAATAATGTTGTAATAAGTCATTTGTAAACCACCGATGAAACGGTAGGACAGGTAGTAATGATTCAAAATTTAGGTATGTGTTAGGCTATTGGTTACGGGTATTATTGATGATTTTTTCAAAACTATACAAAAATACATTATAAAACAATACACAAAAATAATTTGCGGCAAAGTATTTATATTCACTCTAATAATTACTTGATTCATATATTTTTGATAATAAAAACTTTAAAAAATTACAAAACTATCACTCGTTTAGTAAATGAGTTGCGATTAAAAAAAAAAGTCATTTAAGACACTAGTCTTTAGTGACTTTGTGTGATTGTCTATAGTCTATAAAATAGCCCACAAAATCTTATAATATAATGTTTTTATTGATTTATTTATTTTAAGCTATAGTTAAAAATGTAATACTTATATAACATTTTATATTATTATTATATAATGAAAAATATAGTTCAATAAAAACAGCTATAAAATTGAGATCAAAATAATAACATTTACTTTACTTTGGCTTAAGACACAAGTTGTTTATTGTGTAATCTCTAAGCTTTCATTATAATATCTTTCAATCTTTCTGTCTGTCTATGAAATTATTTTTTTATATACAAAACAAGGCTTTCAATGTAATACTACTTGAAATACCTGTCCGGTGGTTGTTATCAAGTAATAGAAACACTTTTACAAAGTTTATTAAATAACTTTATAAAACAATTTTGAAGACTTTATTTTGTTGTTTTGTTTTTAATTTCATTTATAAAATGTTATTTTTAGATAGTTTTTTGTGTTAATAATATAGTATTTTTATTTTTTATTTTTTTTGGTATGCCGTTTATCGGCGATTTGGGAAATGTATTTAATTTTGCTGAAAAAACTAATTGATTTTTAGTTATAACTTATAACTATTATAGTTTAACATGAATTTTTATTTTTGTTTTTTATAATATTTTATTTATTTTTGTTGTAAAATAAAGTTTTTTTTGTTTGTTAATTTTTACAAACTATTGCTACAAACTATTAGTTTGTTTATAAATATTTAATTTAAACACATACACATTTAAATTAGCTTAAATTTAATTTCCATGATAATTATATACAACTAAAAAAAATGGATACAAAGTATTAGTATATTTTAATTTTGTATAAAAAAAATTATTAATCAAAACTTTAATTTCCTATTTATATTTACTAAAAGCCTTGTCGTCAACCCTTTTTTTGCCTATCTCATTTTTCCCAAACATATATTACTTAATAAAATAAAAATTTTTCATAAAGTTTTTTCCTTCATTGCGGTTAACTATTTAGTTATCAGCCATTTGGTATTAAACGCTACTTTTAATTGCATTTTTATATTATAATTTATACAATATTTTGTATATAATTAAACAAAAAAAACCGATAGTTTAAACACACATTGAAAAAATTATATAACTTTTTTTTGAAGTAAATGTAACAAATTTTTAATCATTTAATAAAATATAGACTACTTTTAATTTATATAGTATATGTGAGGCTATATGTGTGTATAGATTGAGGTTTTAGATAAGGATTTAGATAAATGTGTAATAAATAAAGCGATAGTTTTTTGGTTATTTGTGTTAAATACCTGTTATAATAGTGTTTTTATGTGTAAAATCAATATAACATTGATTTTATGCTCACAACAGGTATTATATTAAAACTTTTTTAATAAAAAATTTATTTTTAGATTAGTTTTTCCCATTAAAATACATAGACATAACTGTAACTCATTTGTTGGTATACTTTGTATAGTGTTTTATGAAGTAATTTAGCGTAAAATGTTAAACACTGTTAACAGCGATAGTTAACTATATAAATGTTAAAATTTGAGTCTAAACTCATCCATCAAATCAATAAATTACTTCATTATGTATGGACTGGTTTTTTATAAAAATTTTTATTTGTAATTTTAAATAGAAATGATTTTTATGATTTTTATTTTAGTACATAAAATATTAAACTAAATTTTATGTATGTATTGGGTTTGCAATTAAATATCGGACGGCCAGTCCTTTTTGATTTCAAATACCGAGACTAATAAAACACAAAATAATGTATAAATTTAACCTTAAAATGCATATATAATTGTGATCTAAAAATAAAAATAACTGATAACGAGAGAGAGAGAGAGAGAGAGAGAGAGAGAGAGAGAGAGATATTTAAGGAAAAATAAATATAATAAATTAAACCATTAATACAATAAAAATTTAATTTCATTTAATAATAAAGTTATTAAATATATATTTTTCTATTGTGAGTCCAAAATACAAATGAATTCATAATTATTAGTATAAATAAGCAAAACATTTCATAACACTTATGGCTATTTATATTAAATGTAATATTAAAATATATATATAAATAAATATATTAATGAAACAATTTTGTGAAATATTATTACGTATTGTTATTATTTTCTTTATTACTTATTATAATAATGTATTTTTATTGAGTGAACAAATAATAGCAATGTTTATTAAAATAGTTATTATAATAATAATATGAAAATGTAGTTACATTTTATTGATAACAAAATTAAAAATATAATATAATATTATTATATAACGGGAATGAATGGTGTTTTAAATACATAGCAATCATAATAATAATAAGTAGGTTAAGGAAGTCTATGTCCAGATGTGATGCCAAAGAACTCAGCACTGGTTTAGTTGAAAAGTTGATGGCTAACTAAACTCAGCCAACTAACCAAGTTATATACCCTACCTTTCCCTACCCTCCCAATTGTATTACTGTTATGTTAAGACATATATATTTCATTATACAGACTAATAACTCATTATAAAATATATTGCAATATATATTTAATAGTTTGTAGAAAAAGTGTATTAAAATTATTACTTTTGAATAGCATTTAGTTTTTTGTATTCAACAAAACATTAGTTTTGAAAAATTGTATTATAAATGTTTGACTTATTTTTCATCACCTTTTTTGTGTGCGAAATTGAAATGACTTTTAAATAAAAGTTTTAAAGATTTAGTTTAATTTTATTTTTTTATTAACTATTTTATCATAAAAATTGAGTTTAAGATATCCATTAGAGAGTATTTCAACTGAAAGTTTAAGGATAATTTAAAACACATTTTTGTAAAATACAAAAAATAATTGTAACAAAAAGTATTTGATTTTATTATTACTTTTATTTACAAGTTATATAAGTTTTTTATTTTATTTTACTAATATATTTCTCAATCATTATATTAATCATTAAATATTTGTATTTAATATACAATTTCTTTGGATAAAAATTTTTCAAAATTTGTTACAAATATATATTTAAAAAAATAAATTTTTAATATTTTAATAAAATTTAATCGCAAAATATATAATTTATTATAATTTATATAAACTACTAATGAAAATAACATGAGAGCACCTGGATATATGTGTAAGTGAGAAGGACATGGAAAGGGTGGAGTAGTAGTCCCGTTATTATCATAAATAAAAAATTGTTTGTGTATTTAAAAGGCTTGGAAAAGTTTTTGAACAAATTTTTTTGGTTGATATAAATTCATTTATTTATTTTTTGCTAATAAATGTTATACATTTTTGAAATAATTTTCATACTTGTTACCTTGTATTTCAATAATTTGATTAAAAAGTCTCTCTCTCTCTCTCTCTCTCTCTCTCTCTTATATATAAAATGGTTTCACAAATGGTTTGATATAATGAACTCCTTTATAACACAAGGTATAACATACCTGTCATTACTGGTGCAATAGGGGTGCGGTTTATCTCATTGTTTAGCAATAATACCGTAAAATACTTGTCAGATATGAGAGAGAGAGAGAGAGAGAGAGCAAAAACTCAAAATAAAAAAGTTTTAAAAATTTGAATAAAAGTTGATAAAAGCCTTGTTTGGTTAATCAAAATTTACTAGGGTAAAAACACATAGACTTTATTGTAATCAAATTGTGTTATATATTGCAAATAAGCCCACAAACTCAAAAATAATTGAAATATTTTTCATTACTTTTTTTTGTTAATAATAATAAGTTTGTTATAAAAAAATTATTAAAACTTTTGCATAAAATTTAGATTTATAATTGAGACCATATAATTGGATTTATTATTATTATTATTGTTATTATTATTTGTTTTTTGCCGGTACTGTACCGTTAGATTGATTTATTGGGATAGAGATATCTCTTTGATTATATATATATAAATATTTTTGTTGTTTATTTATAAATTATAATATTTAAATTAAATATTTTAATATTTTCATGGCTAAGCACCTATTGTTTGCTATAATTAATATATTTATAAAAAAATTTATTTTATTTTATTTTTTAATGAATGTCTAGTTATAGAAAGTCATTTGAATATACAGTTTTGGTATTTGTTTATGAATTTATTATAATTTATAATATTTCTAAAATTATTTTTATTTAAATTATTATATTTCAAAATACTTATATACAAAAAAATAATAATATCAGCTATTTTGTAGTTATCATAATAAATATAATTATGTGCAAAAATATTTCAAGTCATTTATACGCTTGAAAGGCTATACAAAATATATTTGTAAATAATTTTAAGTATATTTTCTATTGCAATAAAAAAGTCATTTTTGTATTGCATTTTGTTTTTTCCTTATCATTGGTGTTCAACTAAAAAGCAAAAGTCATTTTCACTTTTGTCTATTGTTTTGTAATGAAAAAAATAAATATATTTCTATTAATAACTAACTATAAAATATTATAAAATAGTATATTTGATATATTATTTTGTTAGACCAGAGATTTTAATAAACTTTTTTTTGTGTGCAAAACAATTTATTTTTTTAAAGATAATATTAATTTATATATTTTACGCAAATTATAATAAGTGGTAATGTTCACTGGTGAAATTGTTTATACACTTATTAATGTTATATTAATTGCAAATTACAAGTTTAGTTTGTCTATAATTTTTATTTTTATATTATGAAATTATATTTTCCGGACTTTTTTTCATTATTATTATTATTATAAACAGTTGTCTTATAATTGAAGTTTTGGTCACATAATTATATCAATCAGTTTTCTTAAAGCCTATTATTTTTTTCATACCTAATGTCTATCCCTTTTTAAAAGTTATAATAATTTATTTTGTGTTTTACTTTTTGAGCTCAATATTTGTTGTAATAATAATTAAAAGTTTGTTTTTGTTTTTATTTTTTATTAAATATGTTTTTAAAATGTAATTAAATTGACGTTTGAAGACATTTTCAGTGAAGATGTCTTAATTGTCTTTGAAATAGGGTTTTGTATTAAACAAAACACTTAAACAAATGAAAAGCAAAACAAAAAACAAAATCAAAAACAATAACTAATTTAATAATAATTTCACTTTGAATTAAGTCTATTATATAACAAAATATTTATAATATAATAATGACATTAAATTTATATATTTACTGACTCTCTGTCTGTCTGTCTATTGATTTAAAGTTTTAATTACATGTTTAAGTTTTGTAGTTTTGGTCTAATAGGCTGTTAATATACTTTTAAAAAAAATAATAATTATAATAATACTAATAATCAATTAAATTAAATGTAACACTTTTATAAATAAAAAAAATTTAATTGTTAACTATTTTACACAATTAGCTTAATAAGGAAGTAATAATAGATTACATTAATGTATTATGTAATTGTAAAATATTTATATTAAAAAAAATTAAATAGTATTTTAATATTAATAATAATAATGTATGTAATGATTGTTTTATTTTGTAAAAACATGTATTTTATGCATAAATTTATTATAAATTATTAAATTTTTTTGAAAGTAATTTGCATTATTTGTGTGGACACTAATAGGAGATAAATGAATATAAATTTTTGTATTTAATATTAATATTTAAAAAATAATAATTTTTACTTTTTGATGTATTTATTACAAAATGATAAATGATTGAATTTTGAAAAATATTATAAAACTTTGATAAAAACAATAATAAAAATTTAGTAATAATTTTATAATATTATAATAAAATTATTTTCTTTGTATATTATATTTTGTTTAAAATTTTATAACTTATAATTTTATTTTAAAATAAAATAAAAATTTATATGATTATATTGTTTTGCGATACAATTGCAGATATTATTTAATTTTTATTTATTTTTGTTAACTTTTCAACAAATTATTTTTGTTATATATTATATTATCAATAACTAGTCGTAAACCAAATAATAGTTTTATTAGTTTTCTTATGAAAAAATAAAATTATTTCAAGAAATACATCAAAAAATATGAAAAAAATACAATCAAAATATTGTACTGTTTTTTATTAAAACTTATTTATTTTTATGACTTAAACTTTTTAAAGTTATAAATCTTTATTAGTTTTTTTGTCAAACATCAAAGACAAGTCTAATATCATATAAAATAAATATAATATAAAGTATTTATATTTCGTGTCTAAACAATAGATAATAAGACAATGACTGACAATATATTATATATATATATTTGTACGACACTTACGATTGCTTTTGCTTTTTATATCTTTAACTTTTGAAAAAAATAAAATAAAAGTTACAAACATTTTCTCCAAACTTTTATTATTATAAAGTTATTACGTTATTATATATAAGTCTATTAATATCGACTAGAAAATAGCTGAATAATGTATATATTTTGAATGACCTGTACTTTAAACCAGGTATAGTCACTGTATAATGTAATAAAATTTTAAAATCAGTTAAAAGTTTTAAGTTAAAACTTAAAGTAAAACAAAAAGTTTTTTTTCATTATATGTTTTCTTGTTTTTTTTTATCAATTTTATTGTTATCTTTAGAGAGGGAGAGAGAGAGAGAGAGAGAGAGAGAGAGAGAGAGAGAGAGAGAGAGAGAGAGTGGGGGAGAGAGAG
>JAQIWK010001460.1:0-10432 GCA_034695265.1 Dissorhina ornata
TAAGAATGATAAAAAGAGTAATTCCAGTAATGATGACACTTGGCTTCTGGTCGATACCGATATGAGTGTATGTTTTGGCAAATTTTAAAAATAATAGAAATATTAATTGAAATAAATTGTTTGATATGAAAAGGGCGAAGACGTGACCAATAGTTGTTTGCAAATCGCTGAACTCGATGTGATTCGTTTCTTAAAACAGGTTCCCTTTAATGATATCTTAAAATATGCGGCCATGAATAAAGGTATTAATTAGTTATCAATTTCTCTATTGTCTTAATTATGACAATTGTATGTATGATTTAATTATAGATCATTCAAATACCAACTCATATGGAGAGGCAACTGAACTGAAAATGTTAAAACTGTTAGCTTTTAGCACAAAATTAATTCAAATATTAAGACAAGGCTTACATAGTTTTAATTGTCTACGGTTTAAAGAGCTCACCATTTATATTAGTTCAATGATAAGGTAATTATAAACATTTATTACAATAATTGTATAAAACTTTATTTGCTTATTTAGACGAACTGTTTTAGCCGTATCTGATCTATGGGTGAGTTGTAAAAGTGAGTTCAAGTCTGGCGATCAAGCGATGATTCTTCGACTTCAAGTGGAATTTGATCACTTTATGTTGAGATCAATGATCGCCATATTGACCACTAATAGACAAGGCGTCTGGACATTCCTATCGGTGTTTCCATTTGATGGCGTGTCCGAGTCGATGATGTGGCACATCCTATGGGTTGTGTATAACAATGGCAGGGATGAGTTAGATGAGTTGGGAGGTCTTTGTCCTTATTTTAGTGTTAATTACTGGAAGAATAAGTTTCAAGAAGCGACGGTTCAGTATCTGTTTAAAGAAAAATTAAGTTTATTAACGATCAGCGAATCACAAAATTTGTTGTGTTTGTTGTATAATATGTCGATCTCGAGGAATGAATCCACTGAAAAAGAATACATTTCTACTATAATTAAAGAGATTTTTGAAATATCTTTACAAACGCCTCAATTGAGTGATAATATGACAGAAAAAGGCAAACAAATTGTTGTAAAACTAATTACTCGATATAACTCTTTATTCAAAGTACTTATTAAACAACTTCTGGAACACGACTCTAATAATGAGGTAAATAATGAAATTTAATTTATAAATTTTTAAATTAATTTATTAAACATTATATTAATTACTAAACCCTTTAAGGCATGCATTGAATTATTCTGTGAATTACCCATTCATTTGTGGAATCCAGAAGATGATGACATTTTCTTGATGTCTGAATGGCTAATGTCTTATCCAACCGAGCATTTGCTGAACAGATGCGCAAGAATTATATTTTCTCGACTCAACTGGTCCTACGAGTCGACCACTAAAGAGTTGTTTATTGAAATAGAAAAGCATCGGAAACTTGCCATTGAATTACTCACATCTCTTAATAGTCATTCTCTAATGAAAACTCCAAAAGAGTATCAAAACAGTAATTCAAAAGATTTTGGGAGCAATGCATTGCTTTTATTGGCCAAATCTAGTCATCCAAACGACTTCACTAAATGGGTTTGGAATCAATTGATTGCTTTAAAGTTACATCCATTAGAAGTCAATGACAAGAATTGGGACTTTGTTTTTGACCACAAATTAGACACTAATCCATGCGAAGACAATACAATGAAATTAAATTTTGATACAAATATGATACCAATTTGTCGTGGACTTGAAGAGCAGAATCCCGTTGCCCTATATTTGGCTCTTATTATGACAGACTTTGGACTAAAGTAATTAAATTTAAAAACAATTATTTTAAAAAAGGGTTTAATTAGTAATTTTATTTAATTTACAGCAAATCGGTGGACAAAATAATTGAATCGCTGGAAGTATTGCTAACAAATCAACACAATGTGCCTACAATTAACATTTTATATACTTTAATACCATTTCATTTAAAACAATACGAAGCATTGACTTCTGGACCAAAATTAATAAATTTTTTGAGTCAACTCTTCACTGAACGAAGCGAACAATTGGCTGCAATGATATGTCACCAATTGTCGAGATTTTCAGACCCACGTAATAAACTTAAACTTTTGGTTTGTTGGACTGAAATATTGTTTGAAGTAATTGGCAATATATTAAGAACTCACGCCAGTTCTTGGTTCAGTTCTGGCGCTACAAAACTGCAACAAATTGCTTATATATTTGAAAAGATTGCCATTTTATTATATTTGGATCAAAGTTTAAAGGAATTGTATTTTAAATATTTGATTGAAAATCCGTTTGATATACAGTCGTGGAAACTACAGACTTCCGGATGGTTTTCATCAGTATTTAGTTGGGGATCCAAATCGATTCAAAAGTGCGAATGGATTACACCTTTGCATTTGATTTATAAACAAAATGCCAGTAATATATGGCTCGCCTGGCTCTTCATACAAACAGATTCGCTTCGGTTCGACAAAATTTGGGATAAAATAGTTCACGAAATCACCGAAAATGCAGAATTCACTATAGAATTAGTGGTTAAGGTATTGAAGTTTAGTGTTTGTAAGCTATTTATGTTAACTAAAAAGTTATGCTTTATTTACAGACAATCTGTCAAAAACAAAATCATTCACCGATTCCATTGCCATTACTTCCGATCAATTCGTGGTCAACGTTAGCAATCAATTCATCGGTCAAACCTCCCAACGAATTGGAGCCTTTTATTTGGTTTAAATTCTTTCAATTATTCTTTACGAGCAGTGATTCTAGTCGTTCAGTTGGACAGACATTTATCACCGATGAGAGGCGCAAGAAATTGATTGCCAAATTGAATGCCTTAATTGATTTTCACCATAAAAAATGGCTTAAAAGTGATTCAAATGAAAGTTCAATTGATACGTTAGATGACAGGCTGACCAAACTATACAGAGCTTACATACTATGGCTAGAAGACTCGCAACTACACGAAGTGTTCATTAATACGGATGAACTTCCGGCTCAATATCTAAAAGATTTGCTTACATTTGCGATCGCAAACGCAGAATGTCCTGACTTTTGTGACAGATATGTCGATATTAAGAGTATCCAAATGGAAGCCTCAAAGGTCTATGACTTATGGATTGAATTGCATTCAACTGCTCTTATATCGAGCAATACATATGAAAGTGACGATAAAATATTGCAAATTGAAGGTATTATATCATAGGATTCAATGCATTACATATAAATTATATGATATAATATACATTTTCATTAAATAACAGATGAATTGCAACTAAATATGCCTGAAGTGAAGAAAACAAATTTGGATTCATTTAATATAAATGTTGAATCAATTGAAAGCAGTTCAGCTCTACTTATGTTGATCCAGCATAACGTTAGAGTGGTGTTGGAAGAGGCCAAGTTAGTAAACTTACCCGTCTCATAATTAGAATAGATAATTATTTAATTCTAATTCATTTGTAATTTCTACAGATTTTTTGAAAATTTTTTGCTAAAATTTGACGAATTAAATAAGAATTTGATGAAATCATTGCCCGATCTTTACCCTAACATTAAAAAAGAAGTAAGAAATGAATGATTTAATGGACTGATTATCAGTGTGTTTAATAAATGATATAATGATTACAGATAAAAATGAAGGTATCGTGCGATAAAGATAGTTACGATCCGAATGGTTGTACCGGACCCGCACTTTTCACTATTGAGGTATTTTGTTAAATAAACTAAAGTGATTGAATAGACATTGTATGGTTTTGTTACTTAAATGACCAGTTTATCGAGGCCACTCTAAACCAACACTCGTTAAAGTCGATTGAAAGAAACCGAATTGATTTTGAAAACACAATCGCACAGCTGGTTGAGTCACCCTCTAGTAAAGTGGTTTTGGCATCACTTTTCATCGAGAAAAGCATTCCGTATATTTAAATTTGTTTTACTTCAATTTGATTTCAAAATTTTTTATATTGAATTATATTTTTCAGTATATTATTGGAATCATACGATTTCCACAATGAAGATAATCAGATTGAAAGATCACTATTGGGATCTATATTAACGTGGATTAATGACACCAATTATATGTATCCGCCGTCTAAGCGAATGTTCACTAATTTACTCGACTCATTAGCATCGGTAAGAATCCGCTACTTTTAATTATAATTTACTTAATTGTTTGGAAAATGCTTGTGTATTTACTGTTGTCTGCAAACAACTGCATTTGTATGATTACAATGATATTTAATGTTTTATATGATTTGCATTGAACTGAAAGATTGCAGAAGTACGTTGCGATGAAACCAATCAATTTGTTTTGGAAACGGCTATTAATTACCCGAAAATAATTGAATATATGGCGCCCCGTCTGTTGCCATCAAATACTTCAACACAATGTTTTCTTGATATGTATCAACTGATTGAACAAAAGTTAAACAAAACCCCGGCTCAGGTCTCTTTTGTACTTCTCAGCAAAGTATGCATTCATTTAAATAAAATATATTTAAATAATTATTAATTTATTCAAACACTTTATTGTTGATTAGTTTGATGTATCTCTTTGGTTCCGAAACGCATCCCATGAACAGTGCTTACAATTAATTCAAGTGTTAGGCAATGCTCTCAACAGTTTTGGAAACAAACCTAAAGATGAATATTTGATGGTTTTTGGGGTAAATTGTATTTTCAATACTTTCTTGTATTAAAATTGTTAAATAATTTGTTTTTAATTGTAATTTTATAAAGTTATACCGAAAGCACTTACAGTACGCGTTAATTTACCGTTTCCCACAATATTTACCCGAAGTCTTCAATATTCTTCTGAAAAGTAATACATTATTTAGAAATAAATTTAAGATTAAACTAAAACTTATTGTTTAGGAATGAAAGATCAATCAATAAGCCCGTGTCTATGGAATGATGTCTTACTTTCTTTCGGTTTCTTTGTAACTCAAGAAGACATAGATTTGTCTGACTTTTATGTCGAGTTAAAGAAATATTCAAACAATCAGCCATTATTTACAGCCAATGAGGTACTTATAGCATATAATACTAACACATTTAACTAAATAAATTATTTAAATTTATTGACAGCTATTTGATATTTTAACGTTGATGTCAACACATATGACAGAAGCCTATAATGAAATTTCAGTTGAATTTCTTGATCACTTCAAGATTTATACGCAAAGATATTTGACATTAATATCAACACTTTCTTTCTGTTGGTTGAACGCCAACTCAAGAATGCCTCCCTGTATGTCATACCCAATGAACTCAAATTCATATTTTGTTAAATATGTGTATTATTTGATGATTAGGTGATATTATGAATGTTTGGCGTCCTTTCTATGATAACTGGAACGTATGGCTGTTCCCTAAACGGTCCACTCGTTTTTTAAATGCAGATACTTTTAAATTTGTTTGGCAATTGTTTTTGCTTAATATAAACTATTTTATTGAATGTTTCCAAGGTATGGTTAACTGTATATTGCATTTCTCTATTGGTAGAAATTAATTTTATACTTGGTACTTTGATACTTAGGAATGCTATCGAGTGTATTGTCGTGTGTCTGGCAGGTCGTGCTCTCGTATATTATATCGACCAAAGCTATTGACGCTAAAGATCTCATTTTGATTCAAAACAATATCCAAACTTTGAATTGGAATAAATTCTGTCCAAATGTTATTGATATAAATCTCATGTATGAGGTATGGCTTTCAAACATTTTTTCGACGATTATCCAAAATGTTATTCATTTGCTAATCATTTGTTTGTATCTTAGGCTGTAATTCAAGATCAGTACTCAATTGAACCATTTATTGCATATGTATTCACCAAAATTGATTGGAGACATACACTAAAGAATCAATCGTTAACTACAGAACAAATGGCTTTAATTGTTGAGAACATTTCCTATACAATGATATCTCTGTCTTCGCAAAAATGTTTGGTTAGTGTTTAGAAATGTGATGCAAATGTTTGAATAAATTATTGAAATATGATTTATATGTTATGAAATACAGACCGAAGTGGATATGCAGTCCATTCCCTTTGAATTATTGACGGCAACTAAAGTGCAATCCATTAGTCATATGATAGTTCGGGGAATCAAATTGAAGTCATACTTCTTTGAGTCAAACAATACGAGTCACAGCTTTCTATTAGCTTTACTCAAACAGATTTGTCTTCTGAGTGACACTGACACCAATGATGAACACTGGCTGTCAAAGCATAGGTATTACGCTAACTGTATCTCCCGTTTGATCACCGATTTGAGTTCGGGAGACAATGACTTGGTTATTAAATATCCGCTAGAAATCCGAAAATTCATAACCAATTACTTTGAAGAATTGAGACCCGCTTTCCAATCAGGTATTAATGATTCCTAATGTGTTTCTAAAATATAAAACTAACGATTAATTAATATTTGTAACCATAAGACTTAAAAAGCAGTGAACGTATACTGCTTTTCAACGAACTTTTCAATTGTTTGAATGATATGTCAAGTGAAGAGATCAGGAAAACAGTGGCTGAACAGTACGCCTCGTGTTTAAAGTTTGAAAATCCAAACATCATCTGTGATTTGATTCAATCAACATGTCAAACAGTCAAACATATCGGCTGTTATTTAACTCTAATAGAGTCATATATTTATAACTTCTTCAAAGTTGAAGGTTTGTATAATATGAATGAGTTATAAATGTGTGTAAACTAAACCAATTTAAGCAAATTTATGTATGAAAAACAGGAAGCGTATCAAATTTGGTGGTCATATTTGAAATCCCAAACAATTTCGATGACTTTATGGTGGCGTGCGTTACCCGAAATGCATCGCTAACTTTTACCATACATTTCATGAGTAAATTGGTGGCCATCGAAGACACCAAAAGATTTGCATCCAATTCGATGAACTGGTGCTCACAATTGAGACCAAAGTAAGTCTAACTATTAAAGTAAATTTCAATTTATAAACTTAAACACTTGGATTTAGTGCTGACGACGAATCAAAGGTATTAATGCTTTGGTTTAAAGTATTGACAATCAGCCAAAGTTTGGTGGACAACGAACAAGAGTCCATTGAATTGATTCAATCTATTTTCAAGTTTTGTAAGACTCTGTTCGATGTCGTCGAAGAGACTGTATATCAAGGATTCCTATCTTTTATGAGAACTAATCGCAAGTCATTTTCCGAAAGGTTTGCCACAAAACTTTTGTCTTTAATGTTAATTGATTGTATTTTATAACCGGATTGTTGTCATTGTTTAAAACAGGTGTACGATTATGATACTCTGTCTGTCACTTCACGGTATTAAACATTTAAATGATTGTATTTCTCGATCCAATCCTATCAATGCAGAAGTGAATGCTGTATATAAATCAGCGCTGAATAAACTGCAATCACTAAAGAAAAACAAATTATTTGTTGAATTATTGCCAGTAATAGAGAATATGAGCGCTATTTTGGATAGAAATGAATCGACGGTAGAGTCGACTCAACTAATTAAACAGTCATTAATGGCTTTCTATTCGGACAATCCGTGTCTCATCGCTCTTATCTAAATAGATTAACGATTATATGTTATTATTAATGTTATAAAACACTTGTTTAAAAAATTTCAATCCTTTTTAATATACATTTATATTACAGAGTTTTAATACAAAAGAAAAAGTTTATAAATTATATTTTTATTATTCGTTTAATAAAAAAGAAAATGAAATATTGATTTAATTGTTGAATTATTTTCCAAACAAAAAGTCTGGAAACAAGTGAACAGTAAATATTGACTCATATGGGATAAGTCTGTCGCCAACCATTTGATGGCCTGATTTTGATTAAAGATTAAAATGACTAAATCGGGTGTAAAGTATATGTAATTCACAACTTCTACCGTTGATAATTGTCTCATAAGTTTTATATAGCATTTCCTTATTATTTATATATTTTATATTTAATAAACTCTGATAAGAGATATGTTTGACTACATTTACAAATTGTCAATAATAGTCAATATTTTAATTGCATTTTGGGATCTAATTTCTACTGTCTTTTGGCTGAATTTAGTTAATATTATATAAATTAACTGATACTCAATGTATGGTACATATACATCAACACCACTGCACTCATCAATCATTTAAATCTGTCTTATATTCATAACTGAATTTTCATTTACTTGAGACTTAAATATAGTTTTTTTTGGGGGAAATATATTTTTATATTTAATTCGGTTTCAATGTAATCATTGGTTCAATGGTTTAGAGATTAAAATTAATGAAATCCATTAGATATTGTGGTAAATAAATGGGAGAATTAAGTTTTTTAAGCGTTTGATTTCTAACCAAAACTTGTCGACACATGTCTTGTAAAAGTGGTGGATATTTATCGCTTAAAGACAAGGCTTCATAAAGTGGACCACTTTTGTCGGCCAATAACTCGATTGGTCGTCGGTTTTGATTATTGGTTAGACTAGTATTGGCACCAAATCTAAGCAATTCTAATGCACTCTCCATATGGTTCATAGCGACTGATAAATGCAGTGGTGTTTCATGAAATTTAGTGGCGTTAACGTTAGCCCCGGCCTGTAGTAAGCGTTTGACGCATTTGTATCGGTTTTGAAAGACTGCCGCATGAAGTGGTGTCCCGAAGTTGCAGTCATATGTGTTGAGCAGCGCTCCGCATGAGATCAACAAATCAACGCAATTGGCATTTCCTGTAAAACAACTCAAATGCCATAACTTTTATTTAAAACTTATTCATTCATTAATGCAATTCTGAATTTTGGATTTGGTTTCATATTTTGATTTTAAGGTTCAGTTTGAGTTAACTCTACTCTAATAGCATTATTACAATACATCTAATTGTTATTAAACCTGAAAACAAAACAATAAATAAACACAAATTTATGGCTTCAACTCAAGAATCAAAACAAAAACATAGACTGAAGTCTTAAGACTATGCAGAATATTTCAATTCTGTATGCATTGAATGATACAACTAATGAAATATTGAGTCTATTTGTCAAATTGTATGTAAAAAGTGATTTGTGAGCCATCGCTGCGATAGTAATAAATCAATTTTTAAAAATTGAGTCAATATTTGTGTTTTGAATTCAAGAGGAATGCAGGAAAACCTTAAAAGACATTGACTTCTCTTTTGGAAAAAAGTAAAGAATTTGAATAAAATTATGACTAAATTTAGATTTGATTCCCAACTCAAACGGTGAGAGAGAGAGAGAGAGAGAGAGAGAGAGAGAGAGATGCATCGACTTGACTCGTGAGCAAAGTTTTTTGAATTTTGTCCAAAACTATTACAATATATTACAATCCATTCGCGAAATCGGGTGACATATAACATGAGTTAGTCATCACATGTTTGGCACTAAAATGCCTTCAATGGCCAAAATCATTAAAACTATATGTTTAACAAATCATCTAAATAATGCATTTAATTGAAAAAAAACTCATTTAAAATATCAATAAAATTTAAATACAATACAGAATTTCAAATTGAAAACTTTAAAGAAACCCAATAAAAATAAAATTGATGTACAAATGCAAGGTTTGAATTTGACATTTAAAAAAGTCCTTCAACTTTATAATTTTATAGCGAAATGAGTGTAAAATTTAATTATAAATATAATTTGTCGACATTTTTGGTGACTCTAATTCTTGTATCTAATATCTCTAATAACTCTCTTATGAATTCTTAAAAAAAAGTTGACGACATTTGGTACATGTATTCAGTAATTATTTGTTTTTTGATTGCAAACTCAATATATCTGTTAAACAAACATTAGATAACATCTAAAATAATGTCCACATCTTATACGACACACGAAGTGATTTGCGTATGTTTTTTGAGCTCAAGAGATCAGAGTCCGGGTCTGGGCTTCAGAGATGAGGTAGCGTTCAATACGTGAGAGTGAGTGGGAGAGAGAGGGAGAGAGAGAGAGAGAGACCTCATTTGAAGACAAAAACAAAATTAATGATAAACTAGTGATTACTGGTAGTTATGTAATTTACTATTAAGGACTTAAATTAAGATATAAATTAAAGTAAATGTAATGAAGACATATACACTGCTGTACCACATGATTGGCAGCAATTTAAGTATTATAATTTATTTTTAAAAAACTAACAAACAAATTATTATTATAAATAAAAACATTTCACAAAAAATTGATTTAATTAGTGATTAAATGATTTGAAACTCAAAACATTACTGATTAATAATTATTGTTTACTATAATTCTTGCAAAATATTTATTCATTAATTTGAATAACAATTTGTAAACTATTTTGCATTTGTGGCGCCAGACCCCAAGCGACGCCACCTAAGCCTCCAAAACCACTCCCATATTCTTTGTCCCTTTCCTTTTGGGTTTTTTCCACAGTCACTGACCCTCTGCACACCTCTCCAAATTGACCAGGCTATAAAAGCCCTGGCCTGACCACACAC
>JAQIWK010001461.1:0-10432 GCA_034695265.1 Dissorhina ornata
GTTCGGCCGGTTGTGCCGCATATATGGCGGTTTGTGTCTAATATTTTTGTCGATATGTTTTATATTTAGTTTTAATTGATTGTTTTGGTATTCACTCGACAACAGCCCGAACGTATCGATCCGCCCGACACTTCCAATCCGTCTTACGATATCAGAGCTGACGTTAGTTTTACACAAAATTTTGATTTAATTTATTTGAATTGAATTAGTAAATAATAATTTTAACGATAGGTGTGGAGTTTGGGCATAACTCTGGTCGAGTTGGCCACCGGGAAATTCCCGTATCACGAGTGCAACACTGACTTTGAAGTGCTGACTAAAGTCATTCAGGAGGACCCGCCTTCACTGCCGCCTGAAAGCGGCTTTTCTGGCAGTTTCTGCAGTTTTGTTAAGTCTTGGTATTTAACCCTAATTTGTATATAAATGGTGTGTTTTTTACAAATATTTTTCCCTTTATTTTGTTTTAAAGTCTTACAAAAGATTACAAAAAGAGACCGAAGTATAAGAAATTATTGGTAAGTAGTATTTGGTTGTAAATAAAGTAAATTGAATTGTTAATGAATGTTATTTAATATAACGATAGGAACATCCGTTTATCAGGCATTACGAGAGGGTTGATGTGGACGTCGGCCACTGGTTTAGAGACTTAATGCGAATCGAAAGACTCATTGAATCAGAATTAAGTGCCAATAATTGATTAAATCATTGAATACTTGTGCGACCATTGCGTCTACGATTAATAACTTGTGATTGTTATGTAGTACATCACCTCTGTATTGGCCATCAAATTATGTCTTATGTTTTTAATTAATTAGTAATTTTTGTTTTCTTTTTATTTCATTACTTGAATACAGCATTAGTTGTGACAAAAAAACAATAGAAAATAATATTTTTTCGCTCAATTTATAGGTTTTGATAATTTTTTTTAGTAAAATTGAAATAATATTCAGACTTTGAGTTGGATTTAGATTGTTTTGACGACAATTAGTGTGAATTACAAGATTTTTGTTTGTGTTGTTTTGTAGAGATATTTGTGTTGTTTCCACAAACGAAACATATTTCCAAATATAATTAATTTTATTTTTTATCAAATAGTTTAATAACTTTTAATTTTATTTATAAATTTTTGTTTTATTCAATTACTTAAATGAAAGGCTGGTTAAGCCAGTAGTCGCGTGATTTGAGACCAAAACCAAATTTAATTCCCAATTTGTTTAGTCGTTCACATTGTGAGCATTTTTTTTTTTACTACTCATTTGTTAGGGTTTTTACCATTCAATGAAATAAACGATTATTTTAATGAGTATTTAAAACATAATTTTTTTTCATTAAAGTATTTATTTTTAATTTTGAATATTTTTTAAAATCAAAATATTTTAGTTAATTAAGATTATACTTTATAATTAGATTCAAACAAAAGTTTTAATTTATTTTTTATTAAATTTTTCATTTTGTTTATATTTTTTTTATTTGAAAAATAATTTGTGATTTATATTTTTTTGTGTTTTAAATCATTTATATTTAATGTTTTAGTTATAAAACTATTGTTTGAATAATGTTTTGTTTAATTGATACTAAAATTACTTTTTATTTTTATTGTTTTTATTTTTGTTTTTAATTGTGATCTAAGTTTTTTAAATTGTATTTTGATTTAATTATAATTGTTTTTAATTTTAAAAATAATTTATAATCCAAAAAGATATATGAATTATTGAAAAACAGGATAAACTGTTTTTATTGTATAAAACAAAGCAAAGTTTTACTCAATTAATAATTTTATTGAAACCGTCCCGCCATTAGACATACACGTATATATATAATTCAATTGTAAATATTGTATTTAATTATAATTTAATTATTTTTCATCAACAGTACTACACAAACATATTTAATAATTGTATTTACAAATCAATATAGATTTATAATAATTATGATTACAATTGAATGACAAAATAACAAAATAAAATACACACATATAGGATAAATTTTAAAAAAATTATTTTTAATGTATATATAATTTTACTGAATATTACTTTTAAATTAAATCATTTTTTTCATCCAAACATTAATTTTTTATTTTGTTTAGAAAACATTGTTTTTATATATGTTTTCTATAGCTTTTGGATTTGAAGTGTTTATATGTATTATAAACGCCTTTCCATTTGTCGTCGATTTTTCAATATTATTGAAGTTGTTGTGGACTATAGAAGGAGTGAAAAAAGTGAGTTATTATTGAATTAATTGCTGGATAAGTAGTAGTGACATAAAAGGTATGGCTTTCTCTCTCTCTCTCTCTCTCTCTCTCTCTCTCTCAGATCGGCTCTCTCTTAGTCTCTCTCTCTCTCATCTATCTATCTATCTATTTCTCTATCGCTCACTCACTCACAAGTATGACATGACTTGTGTTTGCAATGAATTCAATGAATTGTTAACCTGAATGGGAGAGAGAAAGGCTGTGATCTTTAAGACATGGTATGTAATCACTTATACCTTTAAGAGTACTCTGTTATTGCATTGATGTGAAAGAGATGTGTAGTTTAAAGAATATTCTGCTCAAACTTCTGCCCTTTCTTTCCGTCTCTCTCTCTCTCTCTCTCTCTCTCTCTCTCTTTCATCGACGGTCTCTGAGTCTGCGGTCGTTATAGTGACGCGCATTACATCTGACGACTGACTACGTGTTTATCGCAGTCTCCAAAACTAATCAATAGATTTGATTGCAATGCTAGCAAACACTACGAGAGAGAGAGAGAGAGAGAGAGAGAGAGAGAGAGAGAGAGAGAGAGTTGTACTGTACTATACTATACTGTATATATCACTGATATATTGTATAGTTGGAGTAATGTTGACCACTAAATATACGGCGACTACAGTACAACCAGAGAAGCTTTGCTCGCATAACATCAGAGTGTGAGAGAGACTGCGAGAGAAATACAGAAACGCGAGAGAATAGTGAATGGAGTAGAGGGAGAGAGATAGGAAAGAAAGCGGAGAGAGAGTGTGTGTGAAATATACAGAATTGTATGCTCTACTCTCTGCACTTATACATTACGGTTTTATATATTATTATACTATATATACTGTATATTCTGGTGATTATATTGTAGGCGAGAATAAAAAACGCGATCAAATATATCTATATCTAAATGTATTATATATATGAAAATAAAATCGCCTCAATATATATATATGTGAAGAATATATTTAGGGATTAATATAAATATATATATATATATAAATTTATTTTGTAGTAATAGTTTTGTTATAAAAATTGTTTGCTTTATAAATCGTCATCAAAATTGATTATCAAATGATTTATACAATATGAGTGACGCCAACGACAATATATAATGGCATCCAATTGATTGGTCGGGCGATCATTGACTTTAAAACAATTAAAATATTTGATTTGTGTTTTAGTCGTTAATATATTTAAATATTATTGTAATGTATTAATGGATGAGACGTTTGACACAACAATTAGTGCCGAAAAATAGGGAAGAATTATGCGGCGCTTCGACGACTCAACCACCAGAATATGTATTGTTATGAAGCCATACGACCGATACTACTTGTGCTGCAAATACCGTAACCCTATTAATAGTGATCGTAATAATATTATTATTAATAATAATACAATTAATGCTAATATTGATATCAATTGCTGTGGTGGTCGTCATCGTCGGTGTTGTGAAGAGTGTTTGCCAACAAATTCTTATAATTCATGTGATTGTCTGCCGATTAACTGGTTTATCATCAGTGGAGGCCTTTTAGCATATAATTAGTTAATTTATTTAGTTATTATTGGTATTAATATAATATTATTATATAAATATAAATATATTTAATGTTCGCCCAAATTCTGTATCCAATTTATACCCTAATTATTATCTCTGTCTCTCATCATCTGATGATTTGTCTTCCAAACAACAATTGGCATTACTTTATGTCTCATTATGTGTCGATAAAACAATTTTCTCAATTAAATTCAATTAATTGTTATTCAAAACAAAATTAATATAATAATAATAATAACGACTAATAAGTTGTATGTAAATCTGTTGCCATCGTCTTTGAAAACGCTTATAAAAAGCGATGGCAGACATCGTGACGAACATGAATATGTGTTCTCACGGATCACCGGTGATCACCACAGTCAACACGACCGGACCCGCCATAGCAGATATGCCTGACCTCTCACACCTGACCGATGAAGAAAGACTCATCATTGAGTCCGTTATGATGAGGCAAAAGAAAGAGGAAGATATTGAGGCACAGCTGTTAAAGTAAGTCATCTACCATTTCATTCATTATATCATTACATCATATAATTTTGCAATCAAAATTAAAATACATTCAAATTTAATATATTTGAAACATACTCTCTCTCTCTCTCTCTCTCTCTCTCTCTGAAAATGACTGTCCCATAGAAACCCTGTATTCTAAACGCTTTGATAAAATTGTTTTGTTAAATAATTTATTTTTTGTAAATCAGACATTTATTTTATTAGCAATATAATGATTAATTATATAACAATATTATAGTTTTAAATTTATTTATATAATTATTTTAAGATTTAATTTTTCAACAACAAAAAATTAAAAAATAATTTTTGAACAAATTATTTTAAATTAGTTTTGAATTTTCAAGCAATAAATTAACGATAAAATTAATGTTATTTTTATTGCTCGTCAGTATAGCTAACAAAAAAATATGAGTCAATGAATGAATGAGCGACTACTCGTCGATAACATTAATAATTCATTAGTTATATAAACAGAGAGAGAGAGAGAGCACTCTAAACACTAAAATAATTTTTAAATACAAAAACTATTAATGAATTATAATAAATTGCAAAATACAATCAAAAAACTCAAGCAATTTATTTATTTTTTACTTTTAATTCTCGTGTATTTAACTGCTAAACTACTTAATGCCAAAAGGCGTCTAATAAATATTTTAGTTAACTATTAAAACTCATTGACTTTTTAGTATTGCAATTACAGAATATATTCTTGTTTTATATATAATATAAAATAAATTTAATTATATATAAAAATAGTGTTTTTATTTCGATATTATTGGACAATAAGATACAAAAATATAATTATAATTAAAATACAAAAAATAAAATAAAATACATAATAAAATTGAGAGCAAATATTTGTATTGAATAATGAATTGTTGTATGTATTTGTGATGACAGGAAAAAACAGGACGAAGTGATGATATTAGAGAACGCCATCCGGAAGCGCAACGAAGAGCAAAAGAAAATGGGTTTAGAAATGGAGGCCACGTGTCAGATATGCCTGAAGACCAAGTTTGCCGACGGTATCGGTCATATTTGCAACTATTGCAACACTAGATGCTGCGCCCGGTGTGGCGGCAAAGTTACTCTACGATCAAATAAGGTGATGATCACTTGTCTTGAATGACTATAAACTTTATTAAACAATAATTTTGTTTGTGATTTGTGCAGAACATATGGGTTTGCATATTATGTCGCAAAAAGCAAGAGTTGTTGATCAAAACGGGTCAATGGATCCATTCATCGATGGCTAACCGACTGCAACAGTTGGAGGCCGAGAGCAGTGGTGGCAAAGAAAACTTTATGAATGCCTACAACTCGGGCCGTCGCAGTTCATTAGGTTTACCGCAACGACCGCCGACTCAAAGTAGTCATGAACTACGGCGCCAGTTCTCGCACGACACGCAACCGGCTATTGGCCAACAGTCTAATGCGTGGTCTATGGACAACACTAGCCGACACTCACAGCCTTTAGTTCACCACATATTGCCATACAATTTGCAAACGACTACAGGACGAGGGTTGCCCTCAAATCTACAACAGCATCAATCGATGACCGCTGGCCAACTGCAGTCGCGAATAATGCCCGACATTCCTAATCGGGGAAAGTTAGAGAAAAGCACTTCTCTGACCCGAGCTGACCAACTATTTCGAAGCAGTAGCCGTTCAAGTACTGAATTAGTGGGCGGCGGCAGCGGTGGCCGTAAACTACCGCAACGACAACGAAGTAATGAAAGCAATTGGACATCTGGTGTGTCGGATGTGTCGACGTTCGGCACATTAAGTGACTCGACACTACATACAGAGCCTCTGACTACGGGTGGACCGCACGGCTCGCCAGCCAAACAATTACCCCGAATCTCAGCACAACAGCAGGCGATTCTGAGGGAGAGGACGGCCAGTGTCGGGGGTGTCGGTGGCTTAGTTAGCAACTCTTCACATACCGGTGTGCCTTCTATTCCTAATACACAACAACTAATTGACTCATCAATGCCTCTAAACACACAACAAAACAACTTTAAAAACCAATTGATTTACTCGTCAAATGGTTTCTCGGCCGGTGGGACCATCACCAGTGCCGTATCGGCCACCGCCCCGGGCGGCGTACAGCTTACGTACCCGAGTGGCGGTACTGGTCGTGCGTTGCCTACGACACACTCAATGGGCAGTAGTCATCATTCAGGTAACCGACGCCGGAGTACAACCGAAAGTGTCATCAGAAATGATTCATTGAGTTCAGATCAGTCCGAGTGTGTTGTTGTCCGACCGCCGCCTCCCCGACCATACAAAGTGCGCAACAAATCGGGCAAAAAGCTCAGGCCGTACAGCAGTTTCTCGTCGTCCGACGACGAAATCAGGTCAACACCCGATCCGTCAACCGAAGACGATCTTGACTTAGAGAGCGAAAGCATTAGCGAGAAGGGAGACCATCACCTCATCGACCATAACCTTCATAAGTGCCAAAGGATTCTCAAACCCGAAGAGATACTCGACGCCAAAATTAAAAAATTTCTTGCTGTAAGTCCTACCCATCTGTTCACCCATTATTCAATTGTTCCCAATTCTTCTTCAATGTCTAACCATAATCTTCAATACAGTTATTGAATTAGTTATTATTTATTATACTATTTTTGTTGAATACTATTAATTTTAAAACACACGTATCGTATAACTCCCGGTCCCTCCTATTCTTGTATATAATTATATTGATTTTAAATTTAGTTACACATCCGTTAATATTACATCTCATTCGTACTGATTTTCAATACATTTATTAGTGAACCAAAAAAATTATATATAATTATTGCTATAATTTATTATTTTATTTTATTTTTTATCGATATTAATATAACATATTATATAACTTCAAGAAAGGCATTGTTATTAAGTCAGTTGTCTATAAGATTTAAATGTCATGAATATGAAGTGAATATACAAGTGATTGTGGAATATCTTTTATATCAGCATCCGATCACTTGGAAGCCATCGACAAATGGCACACATCTTATCGGACATATGATACTGAAGAAGCATTTGGCGGACGATACGTCCTCGAGTTCTAGTGCAACCATTTTGGGCCTCAAAGTAGTCGGCGGTCGTATCATTGAAAGCGGAAGGTTAGGCGCTATCATCGAAAAGGTCAAGAAAGGTAGCATCGCTGACACCATTGGCCGTCTCAGACCTGGTCTGTTCACTTGCCATCACTACAATTGATCACTATTTGAATGATTCATTTGTTTGACAATATTGTATAGGAGATGAAGTGGTCGAATGGAATGGCCGTTCACTACAGGGAAAGACATACGAAGAGGTGTATGACATCATAGCCGAGTCCAAGCAGGAGCCGCAGGTCGAGCTGATTGTCTCGCGACTCACCCAAAAGCTTCCGTTGGCTACAAATCCAACTCCTGTTCTCAAAGAGGATCTACTTATACCTCCCAATCGGATTGGCAGACGCCATACCGATGTGATCGCTAATATGGGACCACAACTCAGTTATGGTCTCTTTTTATTACAAATGATTAATTAATATAATTTCCAATTAATTATTGTTAGTTTTAAAACTAAATGTATTTTTTTGTAAATTTATAATACAGACAAAACGTTTATTAGGGGCAGTAGTCTAGGAGCCGAATTGAACCGATCAAATCGGCCATATCTTAAAGTGACCCGTACTTCCACCATAAGTGGCCGGATTCAGGTATTTGATTGAAATTATTTGAATATACTTTTTAACGCTTTATAAAAAACACTTTCAGATCAAACTCTGGTATGATATCCAGTCATTGCAATTAGTGGTCACAATACTTAGTGCCATAGACCTGAGCCCCCGTAAGAACGGATATCCACGTAATCCGTACGCAAAAATGTTTTTACTTCCAGACAAAAGGTATAATATTTTTAATATTTTTATTGTCAATCACATTATAATAGTATAATGTTTTGAATTGAATGTCCAGTGAGAAGAGCAAACGGCGGACCAAAACGATAGTGAACTCAAACGAACCGCTTTGGAACCAAACGTTCGCGTATTCGCCTCTTCGGCGGTCAGAAATGAAGAGCAAAGCCTTAGAGATAACTGTTTGGGACTTTGATCGGTACGGAGCCAATGAATTTCTCGGCGAAGTCCTAATCGAGTTGGCCGTCGCCCCACTCGACGACGAGCCCGAGTGGTATCTATTAGGCACTCACGAGGAAATATTTGCTCAATTAGTAAGCCATCCATAAGATACTCCTAGTATTGATTCAATAAATTAATTTAATTTTCAAAAACTACTAATAACAGCGACACCAGCAAAAGCCATACTTGACCAGTGCTGACCGCGCATCGCCCTCCACATCGTCCCGCCTTTCCGATAGTGATATTTCCGAATTAGATTACGACGACGGCTTCAACACTTCCAGAGGTTTGCTTAACACTATCTTATAGATGTCTTAAGAGGTGTTTTAATATTTATTGTTGTGTAGAGTCTTGGAGAGGGCTATTGGCCGACACGAGTCAGAGCTCTATTGGCAGCAGTGGTAGTCCGCCGCTCCTAAACACAGTTGATGTATCAAAACCGGTCAGTTCGCGAACTAATGTCTACAATTACCTGCCGATGTCGCACGACATGTCATCAATGGGCCGTCGGGGTAGACAGTGTTTATTGGCCGATAGTAGTGCCGGCTCTCTGCCAACCAATTATATACCACTCAACGAGTCCGGCGAGTCATTCAGATATCGGCCAGAGTTTCGCAAAAGTAGTTCTCAGCCCACGCGGTCGCTGTCGCCGCCGTCGCTACGGTCACGATCGCCGTCGCACTCAATCGGAACTCCCGGTTCAGTATCTGGCGGTCCGTTTGGTAGCAAAAAGCGTCATCTGCCACAAGTGCCAGCAGTAGTGCCCCGACGTGTTAGTGATAATGTATATCAAACTGGTTTTGATCCAACACTTCAATTACAACAACAACAAGCGCAACAACAGCTGCCAAACAGACACTGGAGACCAGCCATACCACACAGACGGTCAGTGGACAGAGTTATTGGTAGTGGAAGCGGCAGCGGTGGCATGTATTCCGATAGTGAGATTACAACGAAACCGGTGTTTGGGAACCGACAACTATACGCTCATCCCGTCAAAGACTCACAACAACACCAACACCATCGACGAGACAGCGGCCGACGGCGTAGCGGCACATCTGGAGCTACCGATCCTGAAGTAAGGCATCGCGAGTATCAGTCAGAAGCAGAAGGACAACGGGAACGGGAGCGTCGGGACAGTTATAGAGAACATAGAGAACAACGGGAACAACGAGACCAACGGGAACACAGAGAACATAGAGACCAAAGAGACCAAAGAGACCAAAGAGACCAAAGAGATCAATGGGAACAACGAGAACAACGAGAGCCCAGAGAAGGGCTCTCTCGGAGCCGAGAGGGCAGCGTTCGAGAGCAACGGAGTCGCGATCGGCGCGTATCGACCAGTGGTGGACAGCAGAGAGCGGGCGGTGGAGGCGGCGAAGAAAGTGGATCAGAGTCTGAAACGAGTTCAAAGACCAGTGTTCAAAGTGCCTTCTCTACACATTCTGATAAACCCAAACCCAGTCGTACACTTAGGTATGTATTTTGATTACATTTTGATTATAATTTATAAATTATGATAATTTAATACATCATATAATAAGTTACTTATTATAATAATTGAGTTATATTTTTGACTAATTTATTGAACGTTACATAATCCTTATGTTTTATTTATTAAATTGTGAAATACATTTTATTTATAAATTATACTAATATATTTCACATACCTTTCGTAATGATTTAAATATCATATCATATTTTATAAGAAAATTGTTCAATGTACAATTTTTATAGTAATAACAAAACCAAATATTATGGTCCATATTTTTATCATTATTATTAAACAATTATTAAACAATAAATTATTTACTAATTAAACGAAAATATTATTAAACATTTGATTAATAATAGTAAATATAAAACATTTTAAATCACTATTGCAATCGTTATAATAAAATCTATATTATAGATTTTATAACAAATTGCACATCATTTTAAAACTAAATAAAGTTTATCAAATAAACCTTTTAAATTTTATCTCTCTCTCTCTCTCTCTCTCTCT
>JAQIWK010001462.1:0-10419 GCA_034695265.1 Dissorhina ornata
AGAGAGAAGGAGAGAAGGAGAGAAGGAGAGAGAAGGAGAGAGAAAGAGAGAGAGAAAGAGAGAGAGAGAGAGAGAGAAAGAGAGAAAGGGCGAGAGACCGAGAGCTAAATACCTGAAAGTACCGGACGATACACTTTTGAAATAGTTTTCCGAGCTTTGATTGACTACACTAACTGTCTTTAAGTCGATGCCAATTGCATAATCCCTTTAAATGTAAATTAAAACAAATACAAAATTAATATAATTTTATAAATCAATTAAAAACATCATTATAATGACAATAAACTATTAATTAATTAATAAAACAAATTTCAATACTTTGGTCCTTTCAAATCGATAAGTACTTGATTATCCAAATCATTAGCACCGGTAATAGTGAATTGATAAATAGGATTTTTATGATAAGTGTCCCGATTGTTACCACAACCACCGGCCGTTTCGGCTGTCCATTTGCCGTTCTTTTCCTATGCGTTAAAAACATTTGAAAAACAGTTTTTTCAAAACACAAAACACATTACACTTACAATCTCTTTAAATTTGTATGGATTTGAAAGTTTTTTGAGTTGAAAAGCACCGGTCGAGTAGACTCTTAAGGTATAGTTAATTGTAGTCGACTTTTCGTACTGCGATATAACCAGTGTATAGCGACCGCACGGCTCCTGCGGTTTGGCCGGTATTTTACATAAATAGTGCGGACTATTGATACGAACGCCATCGATATAAGGTGGTGGGTCAACTATTTACAAAATTAGCAAGCAAACAATTAATTAAATCAACTATAAATTAACTATTATTAACACATTGGTCTCACTTACAAGGCATGTAAACCTTTTCGCCATTATTTTTATAGACTAATAAAGCTATGTATTCCCTATTATTAGCAAAATCAGTCTGTAAATAACAAAAATAGTTAATTAAAACAATTAATTCAAACGTTTAATTAAAAATAAATCAATTAATTAATTACTTTATCGGTTATATGACGAGTTAACAGTACCCATACGGTACTGTCGGGACTTTTTAATGTTAGACTGTATTGTGGATTATCTCCAATATAGTAGAGATCTTTGACCGGACCCACACCGGCATGCCAAGAGCTGTTCCCAAAAAACAATTATAATTATTAATTACTAATTAATATTAATTTACAAAACAAGTAAATTAGCCATGAATTGAAACTTACTCATGAGTACAATATGTATACTTAAATAGACCTGGACTCCAGTTTAGGTAGGCTACATCATAGAAACGGTACAAGGAGTCTATATCTATCCAAAACACACCTGTAGTTTTCAATATTCAAAAATTAAATTAAAATCAATTTTATTATAAATTAAAATTTACAAACCGTTATCAAAATTGCGTGCACTTTGTGGGTCATAACTGAGCGCCTCCTTTAAAGCTGGTGTCCAGTGCTGGACATCCCTTTCCGAGTAATTGCCTTTCCATCGCAAATGACTCCAAGGATTTTTCAATAGAAATAACCGTTTATTCTGTATATTAATAAAATTTAATTTAATTCATTAAACAATTCATTTACTATTAAATTGATTACTAAATACTAACCAAAACAGACCGGATATCGAGCAAAGCGTAGGCATGTGTGGCCACCAGACCAGTCCGGTCACACTCGGCATCGGACAGCTCTCCCGTGGCTAACGTAATGAGGACATCGCCTTTCGCGTGCCGGTCGCACAGCATACGGAACGTACGGTCTTTATCTGATTCGTGGCCGCGAATGGACACCCGTTCGGGTATCCAACCGGTCAGAGCGTGAAGATCTATGTTCTGTAAGAAGTATAGGTAATGGTATAGTAATGGTTACTGTAAGTCATTGTTAAGTAAAAAACATACAGAATTACTGCCGGGAAAGTCATAACCGCCCATCACTTTCATGTAAGCCTTTTCCAGTAGTGATACCCAAAACTCTGACCGATTGGCCGAATACGAGCACAAGAGTTGACCGGACCGGTCGACTGGCAATCGGTCATCAATTAATACCTATTAAAAAACAAAACACAAAACAAATTTATTTAAAGTTTAGACTCAAAACTCAAATTTATAATTACTTTTCGTGAAACGCCATTCAAATTAAATTTAACCATATATTTGCCGCACGGGTTATACACCGGACGACCGTCTCGACGTTGAGGGTATATAATGGTTGTAATGAGACGTTTGTTAAAACGTCGCTCGTATAGGGCCGACACGGCCAGAGAGGCTACAAATGAACAGTCGCTCACAATTGTCTGCTTTATGGCAAAACAGTCGACAGAATCGGCGATTACGGCCGGATTGGCCGTCAACTCCTCCAATCGGGCCCATCGGGAAAACTCTTTGCGTTGTTTGGGTGCCAATACCAATAGGCCGTCCTTATCGGTAAACGGTATGGGATATGAAAAGCGCTCCTTCAGGTCAACCGATAGGAACGGCACGTATTCGCGGCCATTAATCAACGATGTAGTCCTTAATACATGAATTTCTTCGCGAGTGTACGCCGACTGACCACTAATCACGTGCTGCAGCGACGATGAACCCGATAATTGAGTGGCACTACCGGGCGATGACGACTGGGCGACAGGAACTGTCGTTTTTGGGCTAAGTTTCAAGTCATTCATACCGGAGTTTATATCACAAGAGTTTGGTTTATGCGTTGGACTAGACTTTGATGGCTTTTTAAGCACTTCGGCTCTTTCCAGAGCACTGGTGGCCAACAACGTTAGCTTTTTCTTCAACGATTCATCTTTGGTCTCATTTCTCTGTGAAATAATTTAAAACTAAATCAATAAAATTATTACAAAATTTTTATTTAAAAGTTAATTACGGCTTCAATGCATAGTTGTATAGATTGAGTGTAAAGTTCAAGCGCTTCATCGCCATTGTTATCCTGGTCTTCGTCTAACGCCTCGTGAATCAAACACTCGGCCCGTAATAACTTGACCGACGACTGGTCAGTATTGGCCGATTGGTTACCGATTGTGTGTTCATTTTCTAATCAAATCAATAAATAAATATAAAAATAACTTAAAAACAAGACAAAAAGTCATAAATGATGGTCACAATCGGCAATCAATTACTTAAAAGTCTGTCCATTAAAGTGTCAGCTCTGGCCAAGTATTCACGGCGTTTAGTCTCAATATCGGCTGACGTTGAGTGGCCACTGGCGTCGGTAAGTGACAGACATTTATTGAGTACATCTGATGTCTCCTAAAAAATACAAAACAAACAAAAAATTAAATAATTTATAAAAAACATTAAAACAATTAAAACAAATTGATAAACTGGCAAATAAGCAAGGTCAAACTAACCCTATAGTAATAGATGGCGGCCTCCAAGTCGTTGTTTGAATCAAAAGTGACGGCCAATTGTGCCAATTGTCGGGCCTCTGACTGCAAGGCGGCCAACAAGTCATCGCCGGTCGGGTCTACGGTGTGGGCGGCGGTGGTGTCACCGGTAGGTTCAGACTCGGGTTGTTCAGGTGGTGGTGCTGTTGGTTCACTATAAGCGGGTAAATCACTATCGCTATCGTTGTCCGACATCTAGAGGTGATGTTTGGATCAATTGATAGACAATAACTGTAAATACAAACAATAATTGTATTACAAATGAGTTTTAATTACACTTTTATAAACTAAACAAAACTTAACGTTAAATGTAAACAAAATTATAAATAAAAAATTAATATTTAAAATACAATTAAAAGTTTTAATTTAAAACTTAAATATAAATAAGTTTTTATATTTTGCAATCATTTGATGCAATCGTTTGTCAAAAAACAAAACAACAGTTTGTTTTGAATTTGTATTTTGCATTGAAATCCTGTTTGCGATACCACTGCAGCCCTCTATCGCTAAAACTATTATAATATTATAAACTTTTATAAAACTTTTAAAAAACTATTTTCAAACAAATTTTTAAATCAATTTAATTATTAAATATTTAAATATTTTTCAATATATAATAAAATTTAACATTTTATCAAGATTAACTTGACTTATTATATGCCTAGTGTCACGTAAATAGTTAGCCACCTAATCACCTAGCTAATTGTCAAAATTTTATTAACCAATTAAAGCAAAGTTTTTTTTGTATAAATTTATAAACATATTGCAATTTATGATTAATTTTATCAAACATCAGGGTTATTTTAAAATGCAAAGTTAGTAAGTGGTAAGCTTGGTTTAATCCAATCAAATTTTATTATAATTATATTAATAATTGATAATCAGTTTGAAAGTCACCTTGTAAACTGGATAAGTTTTATTTTATAAATAATTTTGGTTAATGGACTCACTAAGTCCACCTTGTAATTTTAGTTATAATTATAATTAAATACAGTAAAATCAATTTTATAGTTCATATATAAAAGCAAATTTCATAAATAAATTTAATTAAAAAGTTGTTTCAATAAAAAGTAAAAAGATAAAACTATTAAAATCATCTGATTTAATGGTTTATCAAAAAAGTAAAACAATAATTATTTTTAAACTTATGTTTGAGATACCATTACAGCAAGTTTAAAAACTATTTCCCAAAAATATTTTACATAAATTTAATTATTAAATTGCTTTCAAAAATAGTTAAATAATGTTTATATTTTAATTGTGTAATTAATATATCAATTTAACTGAAAATACAAAGTTTAAAAGTTTAAAAATTAATAAATAAATGACAATAAAATCATACAAAAGATAAGAAAAATTAATAAATAGTTGTTTGAATTTAATTGTCAATACATTGTCCTTGGTGACAAAATGGTTTTGCCTGTCGTTTTCTGTGATGCTTTTTAATTGTTCTTAAAATCCAATCAATTCTTCGGGATATGTCTACCATTGCTGCCAATTTCGGCAGTACCGACACATTGGGAAGACAAACACCTTGCTTAGTTTCCACTAATATGCCCATTAATACAGCCTTTTGGTTTTGATACTCGACTAAACCACCACCAGAATCACCCTGTTAATTATAACTTATAAATTTCAATACCATCTAATTTGAAATAAAATTAATTTAATGAAACTAACAGTACAAGTGGCAGTTGTGTCAAGATAAACACAAACTTCCTCATTAGGACAATAGCTGACATTATGAAATACAGCCTTTTGCAAACACCTTGGAAACACTGGGTTTGGGGCCTCTTTCATCAAACCAAATCCATAAAACACTGCCCGACCGGTAAAATCGGCCTGAATTTGGCCGGAATGGGGCAGACATACGGTATTGACACGAAACCGATTGATACTATCATAATGTCTGTTCACACCAAACACCTGGATAAGTGCGACATCCGTTTCGGTCGCTTCAGTTGTATACCGACACGGATACCAATTACTACGATAAACCTTTATTTTATTAAATGGACCAAAACTGGTGCCCAAATGTATATAAACTTCAAGATCCTTTCTTGCCCTAATTTGTTATTATAAATAGTTTTATAAAAGTTTAAAACATTAATTACATTATTTACTAATTGATTAATTAAAAATTATATTTTAAAATATAAAAATCAATGCTTACTCTATCCAACAGTGTTCAGCAGTTAGGACCCATTGGGGTGCTATCAATACACCCGTACAATACCCAACAGAAGATAATATAAATTTACTAAAATTTAAATTTGTTTTGTAAAGCAATTAATTTAAACTATAAATTATTTATAATATTAACTTTATAAATATACCCATCTGACTTTGAACCTCCTTGACCTATGGTTTTTGATGCCTTTAGACCTCTTTTTCTTCGGATATTTGGTTGCTTTTCAACTAGTAACGTTTTATAGTAAAATTGTATCAAAACTGTCCAGGGTGATTCATAGTACTGGGCGTCCACCCCTCCAACCACCCGACTGACCGGTTTTGTATCATTATCTCCACATTTCTCGGTCCCAAACAATGTCTCAATGAATACAATGTTTGGGTTAAATGTGTTTCGGAAACAATTTTGAGGGAAATTTATTTTCAAAAACACTGGTTTTGATCGATAGCCACAATACTGACTGTTAATACCATACTTTTCATATTCAGCATTTTCACCAATTTGTAAATAACAGTCATTTACTTCAAATGTAATACAAATTGATTTAAAATTAATGTTTAAAATAAATTACTTATACTTACACTTCAATACAAGCAAGACAATTATAAAACAAATTAGTTTTACTTCCATAACAGGTAGATTTTTATTGTAATTAATTGTATAATAAATAATAGTCTTATATTTTGATCCAAAATAAGTAAATATTGTAAAAATAGATTTAAATTATAAATTTTAAACAAGAAAAATGTTTTTGATACAAATTATACTCACGTGATTTAATTAAATGCTATTAATAAATGTAAGATGTTATACATTGTTTAATTATTATCATAATTTATCAAACCAATAACTCAATACACAATGGGATATAAAGTTTTAAATATCGATTAATTGTTCACTAGTTCAATTTAATAATTATTACTAAACTGCTATGTAGATATATCAATTAAATAGAAAATATAAAGCAAACAATTGTTTTTTAAAAAACTAATTAATTAAGTTGTAATAATTATCATATCAATTGATTGACTATTAATAAATTAATTTTAATATAAAAAGTAATTTTAATTTAATTTTAAATAAGAACTATAAATATAAAAACGGGTAAAATTATAAAATACATAAAATTAATTGAAAGATTTTGCTAAAAAAATGTGATTGACTTTAATTATTTGCAAAATCCAATCAATTCTTCGTGATATGTCTACCAGTGATGCCGATTCTGGTAGTGCCGACTCATTTGAATCACACGTACCCTCCAAAGGGTTAGTGCCCACTAATGTGCCCATCAATACAGCCCTTTTGTTTTGATACTCGACTAAACCGCCACCAGAATCACCCTGGTAATTATAAATTTTAATTTAATTGCTACCAAATTTAGTTTGATATAAAATTTATGTAATCGAACTAACAGTACAAGTTGTAGTTTTATTAAAATTAACACAAATAGCATTTTGAGGACAATAGCTGACATTATTAAATACACCCATTTGCAAACATCGGGGTAATATTGAGCCAGGTTCTTCTTTGATTACACCAAATCCATAAAACACTGCCCGACCGGTAAAATCGGTCATTGTTTGGTCGCGTTCGGGCAGACATACTGTATTGACACGAAACCGATTGATACTATCTTGAAGTGGCCACTCTCTGGTCAATTGAAACACTTGCATGAGTGCCAAATCCCTTTCGGTCCGGTCTTCTATCGTATAATTTCCCGATATATTAGCATTGATTCGAGGCCACATCGGGTACGGATACCAGTGCTTACGATAGACCCGTACTTTACTAAATGGTCTATAACTGGATCCCAAATGTATATAAGCTTCAAGAGTTTTCCTTTCCCTAATTTGTAATCAAAGATATAGTTTTATAAAATTAGTTATTAAATTAATAATCATTAGTAATCATTAAAATATAAATCAATGCTTACTCTGTCCAACAATGTTGAGCAGTTAGGACCCATTGGGGTGCTATCAATACACCAGTACAAAAACCAGCATCGTTATATACAGATGTTTTACTAAAATATAGATTTATTATAAATTTATTTGATTAATTATGTATAAATTATTCATAATTTAAACATTATTTACATTTCTTGCGATTGACCATTTGGTGGCTTTTCATATATATATGTTTTATTAACAAATAGTATCAAAACAGTCCAGGGTGATTGATAGTACTGGGCGTCTACCCCACCAATTACCCGACTGTCAGGCTTTGTGTCGGGATCTCCACATTTCTCGGTACCAAACAATGTCTCCATAAATACAATGTTTGGGTTAAATGTGTTTCGGAAACAATTTTTGGTGAAATTTATTTTCAAAAACACTGGTTTTGATCGATAGCCACAAAACTGATCGTTAATCCCATACTTTGAATATTCAGAATTTTCACCAATTTTTACATAACTATCACTCACTTAAAGTGTAATATAAATTAATTTAAAATTCATGTTTAAACTAATTTATTAATACTTACACTTCAATACAATTAACACAAATATAAAACAATATAGTTTTACTCCCATAACCGTTAGATTTTAATTGTAATTAATTAAATGTTATTAAAATTAGTTCTCTATTTTGTCATAAAATTTTTGTGGTCAAAAAACAGTTTATTTAAAATATAAAATCTAAAAAGTTTTTAGTAAAAACCAGTTATAAAATAATCTAAATTTTCAATATAAAATATAATCACGTTATTTAATTAAATGTCATAAATAAATGTTGAATTTTGTAATTAAATACATTGTTTAATTGATAGGATAATTTATAAAACAAGTAACTTATTAAAACATAATGACTCATTATTAATGAGATATACAGTTTTTTCACAGTATTTCACGTATTTTCACTGTTTGTCAAACTAATTGAATTTAATAATTATCACTAAACTACTGATAATTTGTAAACTTTTCAACAACAAAAAATTAGTTAAATAATAATTATTACTACATATATAAATTTATTAGATAATATAAAGCAAAGAAATTATGTTAAAAATCAGACAAAATATTACAAAACTTTAATTAATTTAACTTATATTTTAATATAATTAAATTAATATAAAAACAAATATATAAACTAATTGACAATTAAACTATTAAAATTATATAATACATGTATTTAATTATAATTATTTGCTTATTAATTTATATTATGATTTGTTTCAATTATATTTAAAATCCAATCAATTTTTCGGGATATATCTACCAGTGATCCCGACGTATGAACACGACAAACACCTCCCTTTGGATTACCGCCAACTAATGTGCCAATTAAAACAGCCCTTTGATTTTGATACTCAACTAAACCACCACCAGAATCACCCTGTTAATTTCAACATTAATAATCCAAATATAAATTATAATATTTAAATAATTGAACTAACTTTACAAGTAAACGTTTTAGTGAAATTAACACAAACAGCACTTTTAGGACAATAGGTGCCAGTATTAAATATACCCATTTGCAAACAATTTGGTAATACTTGATCAAATTCTGAATTTTTACCAAGCTCTTCTTGGATTAAACCAAATCCATAAAACACTGCCCGACCGGTAAAGTCGGCCATCGTTTGGTCGCGTTCGGGCAGACATACTGGATTGACACGCAACCGATTGATACCGTCATAAAGTGGCCATTTAGTGGTCAAATGAAACACCTGCATGAGTGCCACATCCGTTTCGGTCCTGTCCTCTACCGTATAGTTTCCCGATATATTAGCATTAATATGATGCCACATCGGGTACGGGTACCAGTGATGGCGATAGACCTGTACTTTACTAAATGGACTGTACCTACTGGTGCCCAAATGTATATAAGCTTCAAGATCTTTTCTTTCCCTAATTTGTAACCAAAAATTTAGTTTTATAAAAATTAGTATAAAATGTTAAAACAAATATTTAATTAATAATTTTGTAATTTGTTTTAAAGTATAAAAATCAATGCTTACTCTGGCCAACAATGTTGAGCTGTTAGGACCCATTGGGGTGCTATCAATACGCCAGTACAAGATCCCATTATAAATGATATAGGTGTTTTACTAAAAAAATTTTCATTAAATTAAAATATAAATTATAAATATTATAATTTATAAATTAGTTATATACATATCTGGCCGTTGGCCCAAGTGTGTTCTTGGTGGTTTTGTAATTATAAATGTTTTATTAACAAATTGTATCAAAACAGTCCAGGGTGATTGATAGTACTGGGCGTCAACCCCTCCAATTACCCGACTGTCAGGCTTTGTGTCGGGATCTCCACATTTCTCGGTACCAAACAATGTCTCAATGAATACAATGTTTGGGTTAAATGTGTTTCGGAAACAATTTTGGGTGAAATTTAAATTCAAAAACACTGGTTTTGATCGATGGCCACAATACCGATCGTTAATACCATACTTTGAATATCGCCGATATTTACCAATTTGTAAATAACAGTCACTCACTTAAAGTATAACACAAATTGATTTTAAATTAATGTTTAAATTAATTAATAAATACTTACACTTCAATACAACTAACATAAATATAAAACAAAACAGTTTTATTGCCATAACAGTTAGATCTTAATTGTAATTAAATGATATAAAAACTAGTTCACTATTTTGTGAAATAAATATAGTTTATTTAAAGTTATTAATTACTAGTGACCGGAAAATACCGTTAACGATTGTTGTGCATGAGATTAATTTAACATTAAGATTTTAACTCATTATATAATTAAATGTTATTGTAAAATAATATCATTTAAAATATCAAATTTTCTTTTGTAAAATTCAATCTGCGATCACTTAAGACTAACTTATATTTAGAAAAACTGCTTAATGCTAAAGTATATCCCCAAATTTCCATAGGCTTTGCTGGAAACCCATGTT
>JAQIWK010001463.1:0-10419 GCA_034695265.1 Dissorhina ornata
TATAATGAATTATTGATTTTCTTTGATATATTAAGTTCATAATTACTCCTAATATTATATATTGATATATTAAAAATGAAAATCAACGATTCATAGCAATGATTCATTATATAAACAATAATTTTAAATTAAATGGGTTAAAGTCTATCTTGAGTTGAACCATTTTTTGGAGTGGCTATAACACAACTTTTTTGTTTTCATTTTGTGTTACTTTTAGGTTACTCTGTAAGTTAATTTATATAATTTGATATATAGATTCAAAAAAATATTTATCAATTAATCAAGTTAATTTAGACTTAAAACAAAATAAAATTAATGACATATAATAAAATAAATTATTTTTGAATTGTTTATTAGGAAAATTTTTATAAAATTTTAAAATTATATAAAAACTTTATTTTTTATTTTTTATAAATTAACAATTAATCATTTTATTTATTTTTTTAATTTAAAAATTGTTTTGTTTAAATAACTTAATAATTTGATAAGTTTATAATAATAAATTGTGAGCATTTTTATCATTAAAACTAGTAAGTTAATGCTATTTTTATTTAAATTTGACATTTAAAAATATATATTTGACATGCATTCTACAAAAAATGCATAATTATGTAACATATAATTATAATTTTTAAAAATAAATTTATTTTGTTATGACATTTATTTTATTTTGCTTGAATAATAAATAATATCAATGAAAAAGTTAATAAATATTATTTTTGAATCCATATAAGTTATATAAATTTACTAATGTATTAGAAAAATACATTTTTTAAAACTTAAAAACTGCTTGCTCAAAATTGTTTGGCTTAAGTAGCAAAACGGGTAATTCAGGTAACGGTATGACCAGGAGTACGTCGAAACAGGGCTCAACCACTGTATCCAAACCGTTGGGCACTACTAGTAAATAGGGCACCAGTGCTACAAAGACACCTTTCACAGCAAAGCCTATGGGACATTAACCCTATACGCTTTAACATTAGGTTTTAAATTATATCTAGTTTAGTTACAAATTATTGGCCAGAAATTTATTTTGTAAAACATATTTTTAAAATATATATTTGTGTAAAAATTAATTAGTTTTTTGTTTAAAATGAAATAAATTAATATTTAAAAATATTATAAAAAATTAATTTTATAAATTAAAAAATTTCTATATTAATTCAAATGTAATAATTTTTTTTATATGTAAACATTTTTGATAATAATATCTTTATAAGCAACAATAAATATTTTATTACAAGATTTTACAAGCTATATTACAAGATTTAGCAAGTGATTTTACAAGCTATACATTTATTGCCAATAGATTTATTACCTGGACAACAATCAGTTTTTATAACAATTTCTATTAAACTAAATTAAATAGTAACTAAAGTAAACTGCTTAATAAATGAGTTAATTTAAAAATTGTGCAAAACTATAGCAAAGTGTTGCTAAATTTAATTTTTAAATTTTATATAATATAAAGTTTTAAAAATTTAATAAATTTTACCATGCTATAAGTATAATTTGATTTTTTGTATTTGTGTAATTTTAAAATTTATTAAATTATATTTTATATAATATAAAAATATATAAAATAATATTATATTATTTACTTAATTGTTATGGAAATAATCATTAATATATCTGGTTTCCATTAGTTATTATTGATAAGACCTAAGAAAAATATAACTTAATAATTAAATATATTATAAAAATATAATTGTTATTAATAATGTTAACCAGTTTATTTTAATTTTACCATGGCTTATATTATAAATTACTTAAAATGTTGTGATAAAATACCACAAGAAACTAAACTACAAATTAAATTATTACATGTTTTTAAAGATGAAAATAATGAACAAAATGTATTATATGTGACCAAGGATGATTTAGTGTATGGATTGGGTAGTAATAAATATGGATGTTTAGGATTAGGACACGATTCACCTATAAATACACCGAAACCCATACCACAACTCAATCATCAAAACATACAACATTTTATTAACGGAAATGGTTTTGTATTGGCTTTCAATGGTATGAATACTATATACAGTTTTGGTAACAATAGTTTTGGTCAATTGAGTAGAGATCAAAAACTTAACAATTATAATTTAAAACCAGAAGTTATTAAATATTTTAATAACAAACTAATTAAACAAATTTGTTGTGGGACTTGTCATTCAATGGTATTAACTAATGATGGACAGGTTTATTCCTGGGGTTATAATGAGTTTGGACCAATAGGTTGTGGACAAACGAAAATTAATAGTATCATTACTCCATATAAATTGCAATTTATTAATAATTATTTAATTAAATCAATTCATTGCTATAACCGTTCATCATTTGCTATTACAACAGATGGGTATGTATTTAGTTGGAGCAATAATAAGGATAACCGTTTGGGACATAATTTTATTAGTGAATATATAGACAAACCAATAATTATATCAACACTTAATAATATTTATGCTATTGCTTCATCATATCATTTAACATATTTTTTGACAAACAATGGTTTTTTATATTTTTGTGGCCAATATTTTAAACATATTGAAAGTAATAACATTAATAATAATGATACAATTTATGATACGGTTATAGTTAAAAACCCAATTATATTTCAAACTAATCACACAATACAACAAATACAACAATTTAATTCATGTGATAGTTTTGATTCAATACGGATTAAAATTAATGACAAAATATTTGCAATAAATAAAGATTTATCAATAATTGATGAATCATTCATAAATTTTGATTCAAATTTTATTATTTTATGTAAATTAACATATAATACATTTAATATAATGTCATTTACTAAAAACAGCATTTATGAAAAGGATAGAAGCAAAATAATATTATGTGAAATGCCCATGATGATTAATGATCAAAATAATGTCAATTACAATCAAATTAATAATATATATATTTGCCATGAAATACAAGAAAATACTAAACAAAATATCAAATTATTACATGTTTTTGAAGAAAATTATAAATATAATCAAATGGATGTCTTGGGAAAAAACATACTATATGTAACCAAGGATGATTTAGTGTATGGATTTGGCCGTAATTTTTATGGGTGTTTAGGGTTAGGACATAATTCACCCGTATATACACCACAACCCATACCACAACTCAATCATCAAAACATACAATATTTTATTAACGGAAATGGATTTGTATTGGCTTTCAATGGTACGAATCGTATATATAGTTTTGGTTACAATAAATGGGGACAATTAGGTAGAGATGTGGTACCAGATAATCATTATTTAATACCAGATGTTATTCAATATTTTAATGACAAACAAATCAAACAAATATGTTGTAGTTCTTTACATTCAGTGGTATTAACCAATGATGGCCAGGTTTATGCCTGGGGTGGTAATGAATTTGGACAAATAGGATGTGGACAAACAGAAATAAATAGTATTATTACTTCATATAAATTGAAATTTATTGATAATTATGTAATTAAATCAATTCAGTGTTTATTTTGTTCGTCATTTGCCATTACAAGTGATGGACATGTGTTTAGTTGGGGTGACAATAAATACAGTCGATTGGGACATAATATATCTGATGAGTGTATATATACACCACAAATAATATTATTAAATAATATCCAATCAATTACTTCATCTTTCTTTATGACTTGTTTTTTATCAACAAATGACATTGTTTATATATGTGGTAGATATTTTGAAATCAATGATAGTAATTATAATTATAATGATGAAAATGCTATTCATATAAAGCATCCACAACAATTACAAACAATACATTTAATTAAAGAAATACAACAAATTGATTTATTTCAACAAATTAATTTCATTAGTATTTTAATAAATAATAAAATTTATATAATAACATCAATCGTGATAAAATTGAAACACAATTCAATAATTTTAATGACATTTATGGCATTGAATGGCAATTAACTTACAATACATTCAAATTATTATTAAATACAAACAACAATTTATTAACAGAAAAAATTAATCAAAACTTAAAATCATTACAAATTACAGATGAAACTGATTGTCAAATACCAGGCAAGTTTTTGAAAAATAGTTTTTTCAGATATTCAACATCCTAATTTTTCAAATATGAATGATAAAACAATAATTTCCCAAAAAAAATTCCTGTATATTTAAATTCATTATCAACAAATTTAAATATTAGGAATATTTATAATATTAATAATGGAAATGAAATGACATTATTCTAACAATTGACCAACTCGAGCTGTCATCATGTGACCATGTAATATTTTTATTCAAATAAGTAGTTAATTATCTAACAAAAAATCTAATATATGTCATTTTTGCTAATGGTGGGTTTAGGGGTTAAATGGGCCCTCACGGTAGCTCTTCACTATAGAGATTGCCATAGACTATATAGTGCTGTAAAGTCTATGGCAATCTCTATAGTGAAGGGCTACTGTGAGGGTCCATTTAACCCCCTAAACCCCACCATTAGCAAAAATTACATATATTAAATTTTTCGTTAGATAATTAACTACTTATTTGAATAAAAATATTACATGGTCACGTGATGACAGCTCGAGTTGGTCAATTGAGAGACATATGTCTGAAAAAACGGATGAAATAGTAGGAGCATATCACAAAAAGTGTATTAATTTAACTTCACTGCGCATAGCATTAGTACTTTTGTATATTAAGCCCACAACCTGTTATCCGTTTTTTCAGACCTATGTCTCTCAATTGTAAATAAGATTTTAACTAAACATTTTAAAATTTATTTATATAGATAGTACATCCACAGATGAATATTATCAAAAGACATTTATTGAGTTAAAACCTATAGGTTCAGGTGCTTTTGGGACAGTATATCAAGTCAGACATATATTTGACAAAAGTATATATGCAGTTAAGAAAGTTTTATTTGAAGGTAATTAACATTACATATAACTTACTTATTTAATATTAATAATTAATATGTAATTATAGGTTACAATGAAATAATAAAACAAAAAATATTACGTGAATTAACTAATTTAGTGAAAGTCCGGTCAAAATATGTCGTCAATTATCACAACTCATGGATAGAAGAGAAACACATTTTCATTCAAATGGAGTTTTGTTCCCAAAGTTTGCGAACTATTCTCTCAGTGAAGGCACAGGTGTTTGACAAACATTCAGATGATATGCCTATGAATTCATACGAGTATTTCATTTCATGTGAAATATTCAAAGAGTTGTTACAAAGTGTCCAATACTTACATCATTTACACCCACCAGTCATTCATCGGGACTTAAAACCCGATAATATTTTAATAACAAATGACACTAAAAATAACCGATTTATTAAGCTTGGTGATTTTGGTTTAGCTGTTGTTCACGATAGTAAACGTAATGAAATGACTCAATACGAGCACTCAAAAGTTGTAGGCACATTTAAATACATGGCTCCCGATATTATTCATGGTGCTAAATATAATCACATATCTGACATTTATAGTATGGCTATTATTATTGACGATATATTTGAAGTTTATAGCAAAAAGTTAGTTTTATGATTTCAAAAATATGTTATTATTATATAATTAATTTAATTTATATCATTATATATAAATAGCTCTCAAACAAATACATCTAACAATCCCTTAATAAAGGGTTTATCTGAGACTTTGACTAATATAATGTGTGAAATGATGGCTCCGATGGCCCGACAGCGACCTAATTGTCGACAAATTTTAGACAAACATAAGGAATGGTCTATCGATAAGACTGTCATTACTTCTAATCCAACATTTAATACTACATTACAATCATTGCAAACAAAAGACAATCAGTTTTTCTATCAATTTTTATTAAACAAAACTCATTAATTAAAAAATGTAGTTTTAAAATATTAAATAGAAAATGTATATGATGCGTTATATTGGCAATTGTATATTTAACTTATATATAAAATTGTATAATTAACCATATATGACTGCCAGAATTATAACGATATAACTTTTAACATTAGTTAAATTAAAAGCAAAAGCCTGCTTGTCTCATAGACTTATACCTAAATCAGGGTGAAAAATAAAGTTGAATGTTAATTTTAAAATTTTGAAATAACCAGAGTCTATGAGCTTATATTAATATCAATTGAATTTTTATTATAAAGTAATTACCTTGATCATCTCAAAATTATAAAATCGACATTTAACTTTATTTTCAACCCTGATTCAGTTACAAGTCTATGGGACAAGCAGGCTTTTGTTTTTAGTTTAATTAATTATTAAAAGTTATATCGTTATAAGAATAACAGTCTCATATGACAATAAGGCCTATTTTAAAATATCATAATTAGTTTAATTTTTTAAAATAAATATGCCGTAATGCCGCGTATTTTCTGGCATGCCAATTTAAGGTAATGGCAGTGATAGCAATACTTTTCATATACTTTGGGGTATAAGAGCATGTTTTTATCACTGGTCAAAATCCAGTTTTGATTAAATTGTTTAAAATTAATTTAATATAAATGATAAAACTATGTTAATTGTATATTAGTAAGCTATGAATAAGAATCATTTTAAGTTTTTATTAATATTGATAAATTAAGACTTAAAACTATATAATTATTCACTATAAGGACATTCTGGTTACCCTAATTATAAACTATAGTATTGATTACAATAGACAATACTTAAACTATTGCTACAGTTTGCAAAACTGTAAGAGATTTTGTACTAATTGTTTAATTTGTACATTTAAATCAATACATTAAAAAACTTTTATATTAAATAATTTTATAAATTTACGTTTTAAATAATAAGTGTATTGCATAACACTTTATATTTATTCAGCTTAAAATTTATTTGAATGTTAAATTTTAATTAACAATTATAATATTAAATAAAGTTATATTTTTGTTTTTGAACAATATTTTGCTACATCTAATTAGTTTTTATTTAAACTTGAAATGACATTGTAGATTAATTATATATATTATAATTAATTAATATTAATTATCTATTAATTGGTTTAAAATGTAATAAATATTATCGAAAATATAATAAAATGTTATAATAAATCAGTTATTTTTTTTTGTTAAAAGGCGTTTACAAAACAAACATAATATTATGTTATTATCAAATATATCCATCAAATTTATATTTGATTAAATATTTATTAATCTATTAAATACTTTTTACAATTTTAACAAGAATATTTGTAACGCAAAAATGCACTAGATAACAATAGGTATAAAGTTTATACAATAAACTTATGATTTTATTTTGCACAATAATTCAATCATAATAAATTATTATTCATTATATATATATATATTATATAATATATAATGTAATATATCTATATCAATATAAATTTTATAATATAAAACATTGTACAAAAAAGTTTGATAATAATTAAAAGTGATTTATAAAATACTGATATATTTGCACAGCTTATGTCGTTTACATAAAAAAAAGTTTTACATAATATATATCCAAAATTATTTATATTTAATATATGTTTAAATAAAATTATAAATTCAAAAATTATTAATTTTAAATATATTTAACAAATATTAATACTAAATTTTAAATAAATCTTCGTTTTGATAATTATTATAATTAAACTTCATAAATTTCTTAATCAAACTATAAAGTACTAACTTACTATTAAATATTAAATGCTATGTTACTGATCAAATAAATTATTAATTACTTGATCAATTGAAAATTTATTTTTAAAAAAAGTTTTGAACACAAATATTTATATACATTAATTGACAATATATTTACCTATTTTGCAATTTAATTTATATAATAATGTATCAAGCAAAATTGTACCCAAATGTTAATTTCATTATAGACTAATACACCCAATAGTTATTGTAAATCTTTATATTATTTACAAAATTTTAACTTTTAATTTACTTAATTATTTATATTAATTAATGCAAACATATTATGAAATGTTTTCCATTGATTTCGTTTACATTATTGTTAATACTTTTTATAATATTTGTTTCGGATATTAGTGCCAAAAGTGAGTTAAATTTTATTAATTATTAATTTATTAAAAAAAATAATTATTAAATTAAAACTTATTCAATATTTAATTAACAACTTGCATAATAATTCAATTTTATATATCAATATAAAAATATATTTAATCTAGACACTATTAACAAGATAAATAAACTATAATTACTAACAATTTGACTTGATTGTTAAGATGGACCAGGTCAAAGTAAAGGCAGTACGGGTGGGCAGAGTAAAGGTGGTGGCGGTGGTGGCAGATCATCATCAAAAAGTAGTGGCGGAACTCGAGCTGTCGGGTCAGGTGGGAGTCGAAGCTCAGGCTCAAGTGGCCGGTCTAGTGGTGGCGGCGGTAGTTCTGGTGGACGTTCCCGATCAGTGAGTGGTGGCACTGGCGGTAGGTCTAGTGGTGGTAAAAGTGGCGGTTCAAGTGCTGCCAAAAGTGGGGGTTCAAGTAGTGGTCGAAGTGGCGGTCGAAGTGGTGGTACTAAGAATGGTATGTCTAAGAGTTCAGGAAGTACTGGAAGCGCTCGAAGTGGTAATAATAGAGCTCAGGGCGGCACTAGCCGTATGAATGGTGGTGCTAGTGGTAGTAAAGGTGGCACAAACAATGGTGTTAGTAAATCATCAAGTACAAATAAATCTAGTTCCAAGAAACAATCGGGAAGTACATCCAAACGAGGCTCGACGGGTGCTTCCAAGTCATTGGGTTCGGGTAGCAAAGTAGGCAACAAACAAAATGGTATGAGTTCTGGTGGCTCTAGTAGTTCCAGAAGTTCTGGAGGCTCAAGAAGTGGCTCATCCAGTAAAGGCTCGCAATTGGGTGCCAATAGTCGGCCATCCAGTAGTGGCAGTGCGTCTAAAAAAGGTTTAAATGGTGGCTCAAAACCGTTGGGCACGGGTAGCAAAACGGGTAACACCAAAAACGGCATGACTAGGAGTTCTGGTGGTTCTAGTAGTTCCCGATCTGGAAGCAGCTCAAGAAGTAGCTCATCCAGTAAAAGTGGTTTATCTAATAGCGGCAGTGCATCAAAACGGGGATCAACCGGTGCATCCAAACCATTGGGTTCCAGCAGCAAAGGTGGGGGCACTAGGAATGGTGTATCTCAAAGCTCAGGAAGCAGTGGTAAATCTAGTGGCTCTAGAAGTGGATTAACCAACAAAAGTAAACCATTAGGAAGTAGTAGTCGTTCGGGATCTAGTGGATCGACTGGAAGTGCTAAAAGTAAACCATTGGGAAGTAGTAGTCGTAGTAGTTCTAGCAGTTCTAGCAAACAAAACACTCAAACATCAGTGTCTTCTAGTGGCAGTTCATCTAGAAGTGGTTCATCTAAAAGCGGGTCCAAAGGTGTCCCATTTGGCTCTATGCCAAAACCAGATCCACCAAAAAGTTCAAGTAGTAAAACAAGTAAGGGATCCATTGGATCGTCCATTAGTAAGGGTGTTTCGGGTGTCAAAGGTGTGACCGGAGCGGTTAAGAGTGGAGTGAGCGGTGCTATTAGTGGCAAATCTAGTGGTACATCAAGTAGTGGATCAACTAAATCGTCAAATAGTAAACATTCATCTGGTGGTCAAAATAGCGTAAAAGGATCGGCCATTAATTCAGTTAAAACTGGTATTACATCGGGAGTCAAGTCGGGAGTGACAGGAGTTGCCGGGGCTGTTAAATCAGGAGTCAAGTCAGGAGTCTCGGGAGCTGCCGGTACTGTCAAGTCGGGAGTGAAGTCGGGTGTCAAAGGAGTTACCGGCGCTGTTAAGAGTGGTATAAGTGGTGCCACTAGTGGTACGAAAAGTGGTTTAAAAGGTTCAAAGGGAGGCTCAAGTGGTGGATCTACTAGTACTGGTGGTATCACATCAGGAGTCAAGTCGGGTGGCAAAGGAGTTACCGGTGCTGTAAAGAGTGGTATAAGTGGTGTCACTAGTGGTACAAAAAGTGGCTCAAAAGGTTCAAAGGGAGGCACAAGTGGTGGATCTACTAGTACTGGTGGTATCACATCGGTAGTCAAGTCAGGTGTCAAAGGAGTCACCGGCGCTGTTAAGAGTGGCATTAGTGGTGCCACTAATGGTGTTAAGGGAACAGTCGGTAATGGCATCAAATCGGGAGTGAATGGCATAACCGGAACAAAGACTAGCTCTGGAAAAACAGGAACTGGTGGTTCGTCGACTAAAATCGGGGGTCAAATTAGCATTAATAACGGTAACAAAGGATCGGGTTGTACGAAAGGAACCGGAAGTGGAAATTCTGGCACAAGTTCTGGAAGTAATGGCTCAAAAGGTACCAAATCTGCAACACGAAGTCCACGGGTAACTCAAGGCAGGCCATCAGTGACTAGAGGTCCGAGAGTAACTCAAGGCCGACCATCAGTAACCAGAGGTCCGCGCGTAACTCAAGGCCGACCATCAGTAAC
>JAQIWK010001464.1:0-10416 GCA_034695265.1 Dissorhina ornata
TTTACGACCAAGATGCATTGTTTTACTAACTGGTAAACCGTGAAATTGTAAATCATTTGAATCACCAGTGGCAATTAAATTATGGTTAGAATAATATTTAATAATTAACATGATATCTTTATGGGCAGCCACTAAAACGATATTTTTATCAACGATATTCAAAACTGTATTTAAACGATACATATCTTTATCCTGGATCGTTTTTATACGATCAATTAATGGTTGATGTAACTGTAATATAAAAGCAAAGATTTTATTAAATTAATTTGTTAAACAAATATATACTATTTATGGGACTTTGATATAAAACATTTTATAAATAATAAATTTTTTACTATTATTTAGCTTTATAATAATCATGATAAACTACAAATAATAAATTAATTAAATGTAATATCGTATTTGATTTTAATGTTTAAATAAATATAAACTATTTGTAAATGTTTTGCTAGTTTGTGTTTCTGATGTAACTGTAAATTTAAAATAAAAGCATATATTTATATATCGTGTTAACTTTTGTATACTATATATGGGACAAAAAAGCAGCAGATTTTAAAAATAAATATTAAACAAAATTTTTTAGTTTTCAGATAAACTACATTTATACATTAGGAAAGTTAAACTTAAAATTTTAATTCAATTTATAGTTTTTGTAAATTCTTCAACTAAATTTATATTTTCAGTCACCATAATGTGTATATGTCCGATTAAATCGTAACGTTTAATCAAATTTATTTATGTAACTGTAATATAAAATAAAATTACAAAAATAGTTATCCAGTTTCTAAAATATATAATATTTTTGGGATAGGATAGAGTATCTCATCATTATTAAATATAATTCATGTTTAGTTTTTATAACCATTTTCTTTTAGTACTTTTTCAATCCCCATAGTAAAAACTACTAACAATTTGACAGGCATGACGTGCCCGAGAGATATCGGGAAAATATTAGTATGTCCAAGTAGATTATAACATAAATAAAAATTTAGTATATAACAATAGCCCAAATGTAATATACTAAATTTTTCGTTATATTATAACCTACTTGGACATATCACATATGTTACTAATATTTTCCCGATATCTCTTAGGCACGTCATGCCGTTCAGTTGTTAGTATTTTTCACCATGGTGAGTATTGTACAAATCAACTAGAATTAATTTCAGTTAATAAAACATATTATTTACTATAAAATATAAAAACTATTACATTTAGTAAATGTTTGGCTAAATTTGTATTTTTAGTAACCATTATCTGAATATCGGATCGTTTTATCAAATGATTGATTGACACTATTTTGTCAACATTTTGGGTCACTTCGAGAGCTCGTGAATCGCATCCAAAATAGTTTATTAAAATCATTGAACCAATTATCCAGGTCATTATTAAGTACTTGTTATGATGTTTATTTAAACGTATAGCTTGACCAAAAAATTAAATTAATTAAAATAATAAAATTTGTATGTATTTCTAATTAACTTTCAGGTTATACGCGGTAAATTATGGTCATAATTATCTCACTTACATTTGCCTAAAAGTAGTTTAAATATATCAAAACATGTTGTATAACCATTTATAAAGGTAATAGTTATAAATAAAAATAAAATTATCAACCAAACTTGCAATGAAAATGTTTGTAATATTTTAAATAATCTATAATCAGGGTAATATTTAGGCGAGCTTAATATACATAAGTATGGTGAATCTGGTATTAAAAACGGAAAGTATAATACACTGCTTCGTTTATGCTTTGTATATGCAAATGGTGATAAAATAAAATCAGCTTGCTAAAACAATAAATAATAATTATATTAAGTATTTATAAATAATAATAAATATTTAATTTAATTATAAATACATTTTTATGTATGAGACCCAATACACCATCCCATGAACCATTGGCCAATTGATTTCCACCTTTATTATCGTTTACCAAGTTAAAAATAAAACTATAAAAATATTTAATTATATATTAGGGTGTTTAAAAAATGATTTAATTTTTATACTTTGCATTTAATTTATGTTTAATAATATGTAGTAAATAAATCATCCTGTCACAAAATATTTGTTGATTGTTGTTAAAATTTTTAACCTGTTAATTTTATATATAAAAATATAAGTAAGTTATTAATTATTTTTATAAACTAATTAATTATATACTCTATCAATAAATGATGCAATTATTATAGTATTTGAATTATAAGTTATGTTTGAAAAGTTGTTATAATTATTTAATTTTATACAAAATTGCTGATAATTAGACATAATTAAAATAATTAATTATAATTAATATTTATTTTGTAACTTTTAAAACAAATTTTATATAATTTAAACTAAACTTTACAAAATTATATTATAAATTTTATAATAAATGTTATAATAAATGTTATAATAAATGTTATAAAAAAAACTTTTACATATTTTATTGTTATTATAAAAAAAATAATTTGTAAATAATATAATATATTTTGAAATACCAACTTTTAATTGTTAAATTATAATACAAAAATGTTTTATTTATAATGATGAATTAGAAATATAAAAAACATTACAATAAAAAAGTTATTTATTTATTCAAACTATAATAATAGTTTTATTTTATTAAAAATACAATCAATAAAATTACATATAATATGGAGGTTCAATAAAATATTTATAATATTTATTTTAAATAATTAGCAAATAATAAACATTATAATATTAGAAAATATAATAAAATTAAAATAACAAATATAAAAATTGTCATTATATGAAATATAATAAATAAATGAATAATTTATTCATTAATACAAAAACAATATTTAAAAATAAATAAAATTATTTCAATTAAAAACAATACAATAGATATAATACAACCAAAAATTAAAACTACAAAACATATCAATAATTGTTTAAACGTTAATGAAAAACGTGTTAAACAAGTGTTATCTGAATGCAAGTATTTTGTGGCTATATTTTGATGCAATAAATTATCAATAAATAAAATTTGATTAACAGTTTGGGATGCTTTGAAACCATCGATACCCGTCTCAAATAGTGATACAAATCTATAAAATTATAAATATAAACATGGTAAAATAGTATATGTACAGTATGTCTGGGTTGGTAATGTGTTTATACTGAAAACTATGAGTGCCTCCCACTATAGCACGTAGCAAATCATGTTTACTTACGTTTACAGACATTGTTAAAAAGAGACACACTATATATATATACACACTAAATATAGTAGACCAGACACACTGTATATATTGTGGTTGGTAAATTTTGTCACTAATTTTGATAAAACTTACAGTTTTTTAAAGTGTAGCTTAATTTTCAAGTCCAATGTTTTTCTAACAGGTATATGATATAAGTACATATCGTTAAAATTGCCTGATGCTATTAAATTGTAATTAGAGTAATATTTAAGTATTAAATCAATTTGATGCCGGGTGGTTATCAAGATACTATTTTGTTCAACAATTTTTAATAAAGTTTTCAAACGATACTTGTCTTTACTAGAAATTATTTTTATATTTTTCATAAACTTATGGTTAATCTGTTAAAATTAATTAATTGAAAATTATTAGTATTCAAAATAAAATTGTAATTATCAAGATTATTAACTTACCCTTTGTAAAAGTTTTTTATGGTTTGAATTTTTACTAATCATTATTTCAATGTCTGGCCTATTGTTTAACTGTTCAATGGATACAATTTTCATGGCTTTCTGTGATACTTGCAGTGCCTGTAAATAGCTTTGAAAATATATAATTAAAACCATTGAACTAATTAGCCAGGTTATTATTAAACATTTATTGTGTGTAGATTTTACTGGAATAGCTATAAATAAAATAAATATTCATTAAATTAAATTAAATTCAAATTTATTCAGATATACTGAACTGTCTTTGGTTTGTAGGAAAGCAAACCTAAACTTTAAAGAGAAGTCAACACTATGCAACAATTCATAAGATTTAATTAGATTGGCTTCTCTGTAAAGGTTAGGTTGGCTTTCCTGTACACAAAGAGACAGGGAAAGCTCAGGGAAGTTTAGTATATATAAAAGTTATCAACCTTTTCCCAAAAATAACTGAAAATAATCAAAACAAGTTTTTAAGCCATTTATATTACAAATTAAAATAAATAGAAATATAATTAGTATCCAAACGGCCAAGTTAAATACGTTGAATATTTTAAATAAACTATTATCAGGCAAATATTTAGGTGAACTTAATATACAAAAATATGGCGAATTGGATATTGTTAAGGGAAAGTATAATAAATTAAATCGACGAAATGTATGTGATATAACATTTAAGATTATATCTGCTTGCTACAAATGTAAAATACAAAATTTTTATATAAAGTTAAATAAGAAATATAAAATACTTGTAATTAAATAAACAATATTTTAAAATAAAGTATTTACAGTTTGTGCACAATACTTACAGTTCAGGTTAGTTTCACTGTATTGCTAAATAACATTGTTAATAGATTGGATAGAAGTTAAAATTGTGCAATGAATATAAAATAATATGTTATAAATATAAAATAATATACAATCTATAAACATTATTATATAGAAATACAGTAAAACTATATTACTTAAAAATTAAAAAACTTAATATAATAAATGTTTACATACGTTAAGTTGTACTAGTTTAAAAGCACCGTCCCATGATCCATTAGCTGTTTGACGTCGTTTATCAATTACAAAGTTAAATAAAAATCTAAAAATTTAATTAATATTAATTTTTTAACTTTAAAATATGTTTAGGTATAGCACCAAACCTCATGTTAAATTTTTGTTGCATAATATCTAGTAAATATAGATTTGAATCGCATAGCAAGGTAATTTTATTTGCTAAATATATAATCTATAAAATAAAAGTTTATTTATAATATTAATTTATGTTTAATTAATTTAGAAATAATTACTTGGTCAATAAATGATGCTACTATCAAGGTATTATTATTAAAATTATGATGTGATTGCGTATAGTTATTTGATTTATTTATTTCAACACAAAATTTTGTATTAATTAACATTTTTTAAATAAAAATAAATATTTATAAATAAATTAAAAATTAAAAAAAAGTTAAATAAATTATTTTTTAAAAATATTTTTATTTTGATATCATATCAATATAGATAATTGATTGAACAATCAATCATTATTTTAAAAATAAATAAATAATCATTATAATTTCCAATAAAAAGTAAAATTAATTTTACAAAATCACGATGATTGATTAACTTTTTTTTTATAAATATAAACATAATTTTTTTAAATAATATAAGTTTTAACATTATATAAAACATACAACTTATTTATGTATTGATTTTTATAGTAAGCATTATAATTTAATTAAGTTACTAGATATTAATATAGTTTATATTGTTACGATCGCACGGTTTAACAATTTGTCTTACGAGACAAATCGCCAGATATTGAATGGTTAGGCTCTTAAGAGGAAGACACTGGTCTTCAGAGACTAATACAGCGTTCAATGGAGCCGTTGATCATAAACAATGAGTTGAGTTTAGACCGATATGAGTCCATTACCAGTCAGGCGAATGACGGTAATGTTGGCCAGAAGTGGTACTGTCGAGGATATTCGCCTATCACTCGGCAATCATGGACTGATTGGCAGCGATAGACAAATAATTGTAGTCTTAATGATTGACTGAAATTAAGACTTTATTTCGATGAAAAGGTTTTTAATGATAATTTACATGACTGTACGGTTTGAGAGTTAGAGAGAGACTGAAACAATGGATAGCTATGAGAGGCTATGGAAGGGCTGGTGTCGGCGTGAGTTTGCGGATATGGATGTGACGTAAAGGTCTGGAAAAGTCTAGAAAAGACGAGAATAGCACAGATGCCAGAGCCATCTGTTGGCTATATCCTTAACAATATTTAAATTGAATAATTATTAAATATAATTAAGTTACTTTAATTTGACCTGATATTTATGACTTTGTTAACAGTAAACATATTTATGCCATTTACAATCCAGGTGATTTATTTCACAATAAAATAATTGTTATTCAAAGTTAATAAACATATTTTTTATATTATTGTATTTTCACTCTAATTCAACATAATCAAGTTATTGTTAATAATATTTAATGCTAAATTATATTATTAGCTTTAATAGTATGATTAAAATAAACATGTAGTTGTTGATTTAAAAATTATACCTTATAATTTTTATTAATTAAAAATGTTTAGTTACATGAAACATTTAAAATATTATAAAATCAATTATTATTATTTAAACATATAAATGTGCTAAAATTACTGCTTTATTAAGTTATATTTTATTTAAAATTATAATACAAAAATTAATTGTCAAAGTAAATAATATTATTTTATATATTTTTAATTTTTATATAAAAATTAACTAAAAATAGAAATAAAATTATAAACTGTAATTTTTTTGAAAAATTGTTATTTAATTATCTAATTTTTTCAAATTATTAAAAATGGCAACCGAAGTTCAGTATTATTTAATTATATAAATAAATTTATTTTGTTAAACTAAAATAACATTTATAATTGTTTAATTATTTTATATTTATTTTTAAAAAATTATACAACTGCATTTTGACTTAATCAAAACATTTTTGTTTTTTTATAGCAAAAATAAAAATATTTTTCTTGATTGAGTAATTATATCTTGATGATGTTTTTTAAAAATATATTTCTAATAAAAATAACTTTCAATATAATTATTATTTCTATGGCAAAACTAACTGAACCTGATAGAAAACCGATTAATAAAACTACAAAACATATCCTTATTTGTTGTAAATTAAGCGAAAAGCGTTTAATTAAATGTTTGGTATGGTTATCTTGGTTATGACCTAGGTCATCACAATTGTCATCATGGTCATTTGAATGTTTTTCAACGTTATGTTTATTAAACTTATCAATAAATAACATGTGATTAACAGTTTGGGATGGTTGGTGTTCATCAATACCCGACTCTTGCAAAAGCTGTAAACTATTCATGAAATAATTATTTAAATAAATTAAATATATTTTACAATTAAAAATTGGCAAAAATTATAAGGAAGAAATAATTATTAAATAGTTTTTATATTTAAATTATAATAATAATTATATTCTACAAACAAATTCAACTAATGTTAAAATTGTTAAATAAACTTACATTTTAGTTAAAACAAGTTTACTACCAGAGTGCAATGTTTTTCGTATGGGAAATCCATGTAAATACATATCGTTTGAATTGCTTGATGACATTAAATCATAGTTTGAATAATATTTTAATAGTAATTTTATATTATAATTAAATGATACTAAAACACTATTATCATGAACAATATTTAAAATTGTTTTATATTGATATAAATCACGGTGTGGTATGATTTTTAGCTGGGTAATAAATTTTGTATATTTCTAAATAAAAAAAATTATTTAAAAATATTAATATAAAATTTTTTATTCAATTATTTATAAATGTTATTAATTTACTTGTTTAATTAATTTCAAATTAGTTGATTGCTCAATAACCATGATATTAATATTTGGTTTATTAACCAATTGTTCAATTGATGTAATTTTGAATGTATTTTGTGACACCTCTAGCGCCTGTAAGTCACTTATAAAATAATCAAATAATATCATTGAACCAAACACTCAGGTCATTATTAAATATTTATTATGCCATATTTTAATGAAAATTGCTAAAATTAATGAAATAAAATAGTTATAACTTTAAATAAATATATTAACTAATTTATGTATTTCTTTTGCCTAATAGTAGACTAAAATAATCAAGACAGGTTTTGCGGCCATTTAGCAAACAAAGGGTTATATAAAATATAAATATAAAAAACCATATTTCCCAATGAAAACCACCTAAATTTTTAAATAAACTATTGTTTGGATAGTATCTAGGTGGACTTAAAACACACAAATACGATGAATCGGGTTGGAGGTAAGGAAAGTCAACTACTTGGTCCCGATGCCAGTTGTTTGAATAATAAGATAATATAAAATCAGCTTGCTAGTTTCGTATAAATTTAGTTTAACTTACAAGTTGTAATAAAATATGTACATTAAAAATATAATTTTTTAAAATAAATAACTTTACATTTCTATGTATTAGCCCGAGTGCCCCATCCCATGACCCATTGGGCAATAGTTGTCCACCCTTTTGGTCAGTCGCCACGTTATAAATTAATCTGAAAAATAATTTATCAATTATTAATAATTTATTTAATTTTAAATAAATATTAACCTTTTATTTAATTTTTTTTGAATTATATTTAATAAATAAAGATTTGTATCACAAAATAATTTAATATTTTTATTTAAATTTAAAATCTATTAAATTAAAAAAAATAGTAACAAAAAAATTGAGTTAATTTAAAATTTAATTATAATTAAATAATTACTTTATCCAAAAATGTTGCTATTATAATCATTGAATTGTTATTTAACCTGGGTTGAATTGTTTTGTAACTATTTGCATTGTTTAATTCAATACAATATTTTTTAATGTCAAACATTTTTAAAAATTAAAATATAATATTATTTTTAATTAAAATATATATCAGAGTATAAAATACTATTTACATTAAATAGCGTTATTATTTATTATGCGATATATTTAATTAGTACTTAATGAATGTAAAATACAATTTATTTATGATAAAATATAAATATACACTATAATTAAATTTATGTAAAAATATATAATGCTTTTAATTACAAGTGTTATATTATTTTCACATTAAAAAAATTTATAATAATGATCAGTCATATTTATTATATAACAATAACATTTATTTGTAATATATAAGCTATCTATATCAAACTTTATCAATATTTATTTTAATATATAATTAAAATAATAATAATAATTAATAAATAAATAAGTAAAAATTATATTAAAATACAAAATATTTTATTTGAAAATATAAATAAAAGTTTTTCAAAATAATTACATTCAGAATTAATATATAATATTTTGTTTTTAAATACAGACTATCAAAATGTGGAAAATAATGTGGATTTTTTAATCACATGATTAATAATTAACATTAAAATTAATGTAAAATTATCATGATATCATTCAAATTGTCATTGGTCAATTTTGTTTTTGATAGTCTCTATTTTTAAATAACAAAGCTTATATTATAAATATTTATTAAAAATTAGGCAATAAAATTATAATGATTAATAATGTTTTTAACGTTAAACATTAGTTAAATTTTAAGTATTTAATTACTATAAATAATTTAATTGTCACTTATTAATACACTTTTAAAAAATTGTTTACTTAAAATAATAATTTAAAATATAAATGTTAGCTTTTAAAACAAATAAATTTTAAAATATATATTAATATAATTAATAATAGATATATTAATATAATTATATGAATTGAGACTTATATTTAATTAAGATTTCTATCAAGAAACCAAATAAACTAAAAATAAAACCAATTAATAAAGCTACAAAACATATCATCAGTTGATGTAAATTAAGTGAAAATCGTTTATTATTGTTTAGATTATGATCATGATAACAATGATCACAATTTTCATCTTGACCATCTAATTGGTTATTATAATATTTATTAAAGTTGTCAATAAATTACAAAAAATATAATCTTGCAAATTAAGTGTTTTTTTAATCAATAATCTTGATAATTTTTAGTTTAACAGTAAGTATGTATACAATTTTTACAAGTATTCATAAATGTTTTTTTTCTAAAAATATCATATAAACTGATAACTAGTAATGTACAAAATGTATATATATATATATAAAAGTCTATGAATTTGATAAATATTTAGATTACATTTAATAAACTTATAAGCATTCTATAATTTTAAAATTGTTTATAGTAAATAGCTGAAATTATTTTGTTAAGCTGTATTATAAAATTTGAAAGGTAAAATATACAATTGCATTTATTTATACAACATATAAGTTATATTAATTTAGCAATCAATTAATTTAATACATTTAATAAATGTTTATTTAAGCAAATTATGATTAAATTATTTTAAAATTAAAAAATGATTCATATCACAATTAAAATTCAATTAAACAATTTCTATAATAAGTAATAATATATAATAAATTTTGAGATAAATATTATGTTTTGTTAAAAAGCTAAATCTTTGAAATATATTTATATAAACTAGTTTTATTTTAATATTTCATTTATAAAATGCAAGATGAATAAATAAATCTCTATTAAAGATATAAAGTCATAGTAATTATCACTAGGCTATACCATTTAATTAATATAACATCCCTTATTAAAATAATTCATTAACACAAGTACCAGGGTAAAAAAAATTTACATTAAATTACTAATAAAGGGATTAGTAATTTTTTAAAAATTTGATTAAAAATATATGAATAACTCATCAAGGTAAAT
>JAQIWK010001465.1:0-10413 GCA_034695265.1 Dissorhina ornata
GTCATCAATCGCTTGTAAGTATTGATTGTTGCCATCGATTCTTCAGTCCATTTCATCTGATTTTGACTAAAAGGTACGGCTATTGCCTCCGAAGACAACTGTCCTGTCAATCGCCAAAATCCTGGCTTTCTTTCGTTAATCACTTTTTTTGACATCTCATCCAATTATCACCAAAAAATACAAGATTTAAATTGGTTTTACTTTTAGTGTCGTTTTGTGGCAACGATTTTATCCTCTAATTAGTCGTTAAAATTTGAAAAATTACTAATTATTTTAAATTTAACTGTTTTTTGTAGTAAATCTCGCGATTGAATGAACTTTTAATTTAATTATTTAGAGAGAGAGAGAGAGAGAGAGTGAAAGTTACGAAAAAAGTAATGAATTACAGCTTTAAATACATGTATTAATGCTTTGCAGAAAAGAGACTCATAGAGAGGCATACATTCAATTGCATTCAGAATCAGATTCTGAATGAGATTCAGAATAGCATTGAATGTACACTGCAGTGCATTACTTTCACACCTAACACTATAGCCTACAACACAGGGTAATCAAAAGCAACAATTAGTCTCAAGATTTTATTGGAAAAACTAACTATCATTTGATTAATACATTTAAATAACTGAAACTCAATTGAATTTTTATAGACAAAAATCGTTACTTTGATTGCAAACTTTGAATTCAACAGACATTACTTCTTCACAAAGACATTGAAAGATATTGCAAGTAATGTATCGATTGAGTAGTTTATTCAACAATTTTAACTATCGGTTAGTATTTAGTTTATAAGTTTACTTAAAACATAATTATTCAAAAGTTAATAAACATTTATTTATAAAAAACATCTAATTTTTGAATAAACTTTTCAAAACCCAAAACTTTTAAGACTGCCGGTCATCGCCGGCTTATCGTCAGTCGGTTGGTTTGGACACAAATCGTCACAAGACTTGGCATTAGTCAGCAAAAGCAGTGTTAAAGCCAATGGTAAGCCCTGGTGGTCGTTGTTGGCGGTGAGAAAGGCCCGACTGGCCAATGGTCAAATGCCTGAAAAGTTTGACTTCGAGTGGCAAAAACCGTTTGTTACGATACGACCGCTGTATAGTAAGACTAAAGAGTCCAGTATCGATAATATTACGGGTGCATTATGTTCGGGCTTTATAATGGATCCGGAAGGTTACGTAGTGTGCCATAATAGCATGATTTCTGGCTATAATGAAGTGGTGGTCGAGTTAGGAGACGGTAAAACTCGATATAGAGGTCGTGTCCGCAAAGATAATATACAAGGTATGGGTTGGGTTGAGTTGGAAGAAAAGAGAGTAAACTATCCGACAGTACACTGCGAAGATGCAGCCATGAAACCACTGGCAGCCGGTGATCAAGTAGTAACGGTGACATCGGTTCGCGATGGGGCCACCAATTGTTTGGCCGACGGTGTGGTGTGCTGTCCGAACCGAGCGGGCAGTCTCATCGATGGCATTGGAGCTAATTATGCAAATAGTGTTTTCATTCAACACACGGCACCCGTCTCTGATCATATAGGCATGGGATCGGCACTGACCAACAGTGAGGGCAAAGTGGTGGGCGCTAACTTTAAGCAACATCACCTTAATATCAATTGTTGTATACCTGTTGCTACACTTCAAGGTAAAACTTACTAGATATCTTAAACATACTAAATTGGATTACTTGGTAACACTTTGTTATGTAATCAATGATATCTATAGCTAATGTGGCCGAACTTAAGGTTCGCCCAAATTCAGATCCAGTTGAACAAAGGATTGGCATCGAAGGTAAAATGGTTGGCGGTGGCATTCAGGTCACCCGAGTACTTACCGATACGTATGTATATATATAAAAGTGATTGAATAGATATTGAATTATATTTATTTGATTTGATTAGTTGTGGTTTGCAAGTGAATGATGTGATTACCGGAATCAATGGCAAAGCCGTTCAATCAGTGGCCGACTTGAGCCGAGCATCCGATAGGATAGCGTCGGGCCGTGAAGTGACTTTGAATACCAATAGAAATTCTGGACTCAGACTCAATCAAAACCATTTAGACACTTTAGTTTACACCATTTTTGTTTAAATACATTGATATTTAAAGTTTTAATTCAAAATTAACTTTAATTTATTAACTAAATTACAATTTAATACACTATTTATGTTTTTTTTACATTTTTTGTATTTTCAAAAACTAGTTTATATTTCTTTAATTAAACCAAATTATTTGTAATTAATTTGTTTTTTGAGACTTAAAACTGAAATTTGAATTAAAAGTATTTTGTTTTATGAATTATTTGTTAATTTATACCAAATTATGATTTATATTTTAAAAACTTATTTAAAAATTACAAAAACAACTATTGATTAGTTAATAAATTTATACACAAGATATTGATTAAAGTTTGAATTACCGCCGGTAATGAAATCAATTGACCAGTTCTTTGATTATTTGAATGATTTTTTACTTAAAATAAGCCCTACTTTCGTAGAAATTGATGACCAGTTGGGGACACCTTTCGTTGGTCACACTGGACGGCAGTACCGACACTTCAGACGAGTTTTGCCACTCAATATAGTGCCAAATTTGATCCCATTTGACAGCACTGACCACACGGGCCGGTTCAAGATGTTCGGGCCATTCGGTACGCTTAACGTACCCAACCGTGTCTGGAGAAGTGGCCGACGATGACGAGTCCACACCAACACCGCTGTCTTCATCGGGACTGCCATCGCATGGATTGTCATTTGGTTGGCAATCGTTATCCTTGTCCTCAACTATTACAGTCTCTTCCTCAGTGTCTACCGCATCGGTAGTGTCATTATTAGCAGTGCTGACCAAGTGATTGGCCTCAAACTCTTTGATCAATTGCTCACAACCATCCGATATCATCAAATGGTCAATTGGTTCCCAAGTATTATCGTCATTGGTGTACAATTGCCACTTAACCAGATACTCAACGCTTCCATTGCGGACCCGACGGTCTAGGATTTCGTCCACCAAATAGACGTCGGCATCGCTATCGCCAACACTTAACGGCAAACTATTTATTGATTTTTTGGACATTTTATTGTGATTTCACATTCAATATCAAAATTATTAGACTTTTTTAGACATTCAATAACAGTTTCAACAAAAAAAAACCTCAAATAATTTTGAAATAAATTACAGTAAGTATGTTATGTTTAATCTCTCTCTCTCTCTCTCTCTCTCTCTTTATTTCTCTTTCTTCCTCTCTCTCACTCTCTCTCACTCTCTCTCACTCTCTCTCTCTCACTCTCTCTCTCGCACTCTCTTTATTTCTCTCTCTCTCTCTCTCTCTTTATTTCACTCTCTCTCTCTCTCCCACTCACTCACTCTCCCTCGCACTCTCTCTCTCTCTCTCTTTATTTCTCTCTCTCTCTCTCTTTCTTTCTTTCTTTCTTTCTTTCTTTCTTTGTGTTAAGCCAATAAAACAATTAAAAATCAATTAATATGTTTATTGAACTCATATATCTCGCGCAACTCAAATTTCATTCATTTATTTAATTTGGACTAAAATTTCAAATAAAATCCTTATTTCTTTAATTAAAAACCATTCAAAGACTTTGAATCAAAGTATTCACTACTAATAGATTGACATTTTTTTGGGACTGAAGATAAGCAATGAATCGTTTGTGTGGTCTAATCTCTAGAGTGGATTTCAGGTCAATTCAATTGCCGTTATATTCAATTATATTTTTAAAAAACATTAAAATGTATTTTAAAATAAATAATTTAATAGTTATTTTGCGATCAATAGATTGCCGTTTGTGTTGGCCGTACCCATTGTGTCGGCCAAGTATTTGTATGAACGGCGCGTAAGACAATCAGAGACTGGCACCGGATTTAGTCCAAACACTCAACTCAAATGGCCATTTAGTTTGTCACTGAGAAGCGCTCTGGGATTGACATCTCAAGAGATAGTAAATCAAACGAAGGATTCAGTGGTCGGTATCTTCGCCGCTGCAACTTACAATGATAAGACTAATCGTTATAGACTAACGGATCAACTTTGTACTGGATTTATAATTGGAGGCAATAATCTGGTCATAACTAACACTGAACATTTAAAAGATATTCAACTGCTATTGATAGATGATCTGACCAACATTATGAATAGCTATCCAACTGAAGATGCACTTATGAATGCAACTCAAAAGGGACGATTGATTTATAAGGAGCCGGGCATTAATTTAGCATTAATACAACTTCTAGATCGCCGACACAATTGGCGTGCATTGCAATGGTCGGATGAACAGCTGGAAGAAAGTTCACAAGTATTTTCTTACGGACTGTCCAATTGTAATATGGGTTTAACTCCCGGTTTGGTAATCACTTGCAAAAGAAGTCCTACAGAGTTGTCGGGCGGTACTGAACGATACTACAGATCAGAAATTGATGCCCAAAAATGTTTTATTAATCACACGGCGGCCATACACGGCAACACTAGATTTCCCGGCGGTCCTCTACTCGACTCTAACGGACGTGTGGTTGGCGTCAATTTTAGTTGTAATTGTTGTCCATACGACGCCGCCATTCATTTGGCCGTTTTTGCCAAAGATGCCAAAGGTTAGTCACATCTACAACTCATTACAGGCATTGATTGGCCAGTAAAGGCAAATCATTTGGTCATTGATTTAATCAAGTTTTAATGTATAGTTTTAATTACTTAAACTTTTTTTTGTTTGTTTTTTTGTAATTAAATAAATGTCTAGAGTTTTTGAATAGAGGCTTAGTATTTGACCAGAAATATCACGAAACCAGAAACTCGTTTCAACATAAAAGGAAAGCTCTTGGACTGGATGTTCACTTGTATCCCTACGATATCGTCGACAACGGTCAACAGAAGACAGTGCACGGATTTCAAGTCTACCATATTAATCCAAAAGTGTAAGTTATTTAGTTGAAAAAGTTTGTTTTAAAAATATAATTCAATTAAAACTTTATAATTTGTTTTTGTTTCTTGTTGGGTTTGAAGGGATCAGACGGGAGATCAAACGATTGTCCGCGGCGACTGCATCTTGCAAGTGAATGGCGTAAACTTGAGATCCATATATCAATTGACTGATGCCATCAAAAATGTCAAAGATAATCAAAGAATTGATCTAACAATGCAAAGTGTCAATACACATGCTGTATATCACGCTTCTATAAAACCACAAAATTTTAGTGATTTTTATGTTTTTTAAATTGGTTTTCAATGATATTTCAATTTATTTTTAATCCAAATTTACTTAGTATTTGATTTAAAATTTATATTTTAAACTTTGTTTTAACTTAATGTTATTATTATAACTATTATTTTTATTTAAATATTATATTTTGTAAACTAAAAAAACTTTGATTAACTTTTAAACTTTTACTACTATAATATTAGCTATGATTCACACAAATGTTTATATTTAAAAAAAAATCTTATTGCATTAAAAAGATTTATTAAATATACTTTACATTAAATATAATTCAAATTTTAATTATATTAAATGAAAAATAATTAAAATTTTAAAACCTTTTATTAATTACAAATTTTGTAATACAAAATATATACTTTTAATTAACTTTTAAAAACAGTGCACGTCTTATATGAACGGTTCAAACGATGCGCGCAAATGACAAATGAAACACAAAATCAGTTGAGAATTGAATTGAATTTGAATTTAATTTTTTAAATTTTGTTTTCATTTTGTCATTACTTTTACCATTCAATTAGACTTTCAATTGGCTTACCATTCAGTGATCACCAAAACTCTTGAGTTTTTCATCTACACATCAATCACTTGAAAACAAATGTATCGACTATTTAGGACACCATTGATGACAAACTCACGCTTAAGGTCTGTATTAAACATTGATTATACCTTTCATTGATACCATTGATTGATTGATTGCTATTGTATTGTATGACATGATATTGTAGGACATCTTTGCTGGTGATGTTACCATTGGTGGGCGGCTATCATGAATGGCGCGGCCGTTACGGTCACCAATCGTTGCCGCTATTGATGGCCAGCGAAGGCGGCGGTTATGAATGGTTTGGCCGTTCGTTAGCGACCGCGTGTGGACTGCGAAGAGCCCTAATGGACTGTGCGGTCAAAAGGGAAGATATGAAATCATTTGTGTCGTTAAAGCCGGCCTACGAGTTGGCCACTGGGGGCAGAAACAAGGCCGACGGTATGGTAATCGGTTCGGGCATTATCTTCAATCAGAACGGCTACGTACTGACCACCGCCCAAGTGGTGGCCAACTATAGCCAATTATGGGTCAAACTTTACGAAGAAGTGGTTAACATGGATGAGAAGCAGGTAATGGCCGATGTGATTGGTCACGTGGTGTACGTAGATGTGCTTAAAAACATGGCTATTATCAAACTGGATCCACCCGGTCATGCGGGCGGCGCTGCCGGTGGCCAAACGCCTTGGAAAGCGTTTAATCTGAATGAAAATGCGGGCGATGGTCTTAAAGTGGGCGATAAGGTGTTTGCCATAACTAATCCGCGCAAAGGTATTGTGAATCACGTAACGGATGGTATAGTGAGTTGCGCTAAACGTCGTGGCGATCTGGTCAACGCCAGTAGTTGGACTGTAGTACCGAACAATTATTATGTCCAACACACCGCCGCTGTCAAATCAGATGACTACGGATGTCCTCTCTTTAAGGTTGTAGGCGATAGTTATACACTGATTGGTATGAACTGTTTCCAGCATAAGGTCCACATCAATGTGGCCATTCAAGTCAAAGAAATGGCTGGTAAGTCATCACTTGATTTATATATTTACCTTTTATTTACTTATAAATGTTTGTATTTTTATTTTATAGAGTTTATTAATACTGATCCGGTCCTCACAATAGTAAATCAGGGCTTGAAAGCCACGTTTGGCATCCACTTAAGAGACGACTTACAGATAGTTAATACCAATCAGTATGTCCTATCCATTTGTTGTACTCTCTCTCTCTCTCTCTCTCTCTCTCTCTCTCTCTCTCTCTCTCTCTCTTCCTTTCTTTCTTTCTTTTTCTCTGTGTCTGTGTGTGTATTGAGTAGTAATATAATAGTAAATATGGTTTGATTACAGACCAATCGCGGGAAAGGTGACCAGTATTGAAGGACATCCGGTTGCCAACATTGATGACGTGCTTAGTCTAGTGAATGGCAGATATGCGGTGACCATTGGTACGAACGGCAACCCCGGTATATTAATTATGAGGACTCACTATGAACGTTGAGTTATGTTAACATTACTCGTTTGGCCAAACATTTTAAATTTAGTTATTTATTTTGCATTTTAATGTTTATTTCAATAGATTTTATTTTTATACATTTATTTCAAATACTTTGTTAAATGACTACAAATTTTTCATTTTTAAACTTTTTTTGTAATTTTAAATTTTATGCAATTTTTAGTTTATTTTGTTTTTTCACTTATTTAAGAAATTTATATGAATTAAATGTTTGTTTTTTCTTATATTAGTTTGAATTTTGTTTTTTTAATAATTTTTTTAAATTGAAAAATTATATATTATAAGTTTTATTAAAATTTGATTTATTGTATAATATATTTTCAAATTATTAAAAATGTTTTTGTTTAAAATGTAAATTATATTTTATAATTATAATTAGTTAACTTTAAAACACCAACAAATCTAATGGATTTGGTTTAACCTTAATTTCAATTTGTTGTTCATCTCTCATAGCAATTATGTCCAACTCATTGCTACTATTTATAGCATTTTTCAAATCATCCACACTATTGGTATTCAAACCATTGATTTTAATTATGATATCAAACTGTTTGAGATAATTGCTAACAAAATAAGAATTATAATAATTAAAATAGTAATTAAAATTAAATTAAAACAAATTTGGACTCATACTTTATAGGTGATGATTGGTGCCAATAAAATGTCTCCAATACTAGCAGTCCTTTATTGTCCAATTGATGTCCAAAGTATTTATTTCCAATCAAACCGAGTGTTTGTCTCAAATTAGAGTCAAACGGATGTACACTAACTCCCAGTGACTTATCGGCGGTAAACGTGTATCGCTTTTCTCTTGAATAAATTTCAAAAGCCTTTCCTTTGCGTACAAATTCTAGACAATCGGTAATGTTTGACCGCAAAAGTTTGATACGACAATCAGTTTAATAAATATAAGTTTATTGAATATATAGCTAACCTTGTACTTGTTGTCCAGATGTGGCCATTTTGGTGCCGTCGTCTAACGAATAGAAATGTATGGCAACTAACTTACCCGTGTTGTCGACCACTGGACCGCCCGATACGCCGGGAAATACGTGACACCCATGAGATAAAAACTGTTCATTTTGACCAATAAATGACTTACAATAGCCAACTGTGCCAATAGATATCGTATTGGCCGGGCGTCGGGTGTTGCTTACAATGCCGTTAAATATCGTATAAGGAATATCTGGGTGACCGAACGTGACCACCGGTTCGCCAGCCAAAACAGGAGCCGTTGGTAAACGCCAATGACTGGATGGTAAGGCCTGTAGGTTATCGGGCGGTTTAGTCTGAGTGCGTATAAGTGCCAGATCAAGTAGAGGCTCTACGTAAACCACTTTAGCCGTAATCATTGTGCCAAACGGTTTGTCATTATTGTGCGGCGAGCGTACCGTTTGTACGAACACATTATCGGCGTCTTCAGCCACGTGACAGTTGGTCACAAAATACCCGTTACGGTCGACACAAACACCGGCGCCAAACATCGCACCAATCATTTTCATATCGCAATTACGTCGGGTATTGACAACACGAACGCAATACTTGTAGTAATCTTCATGTATTTGATCCATACTTTTGATATTAGTATTTAAGTGAGTTTTTCGTATCCAATCAGTATTGACCGTCGATTGTGTCCATCGTTTACAACGGTTTTTATACATAAAATAAGCACCAATTGTCGACATCGTTAGTAAGAGTTTGTTTCTAATTTATAAATTGTTTGTAATTTAAATTAAAAATTTATTTAATTTGCAAACATAATTGCATACTAACCTGTCATTCAAAATTGATAATAAAGTCTTAATTTTATACATTTATTTCAATTAAATTTACTAATTAACACTAAATTATTGAAAAGTTTATGAAAAACTTTAAATTAATTAAATTATGGCAAAGATTATGAAATATTTTCTCGAGATTAAATGTGTGTAAGATTTAAATTAAATTAATTGTAATTTACAATTTGTGAAATACATAATTACTGAATCATGGAATTTCAATATTAAAATTTAAATGTTTTAGTTTAAAAGTGATTTAATTACAAAGTTTGTAATTCAAACTAAACAAAATGTTGACAATTGAATGTATGGCTTCAATATTGAGGAACAGGTTTATAGTAAAATGTTTTTTTTAAATATTCAATTATAATTAAAATTAATTTAAAATACAGAAACAAACTGTTTTTTACAATGACTGCAATTGGCTCTCATTTTATGTACAAAAACCGTTGGAAACGATGGACACAATCGGCTCAAGAAAACTATTGGAGTCCAGTGTATGGCATCCGAAGCGCCCGTTTGGTTAATGAAGATAACAAAAGTGTGGATCAAATATACAACGATTACATCAAGCATTGCATACGTGTGACAAACACTGCTAGAAATTGTGATATGAAACTCATTATTAAAAGCAGTGGTGCGGGTGTTTGTGTGGATGAGCAAGGTTATTTTGTGACCAACTGTCATGTGGTGCAGGAGTCGGATACGGTTTATGTGCATACAATGCTCAACACTCCGAAAGGTATCAAATATAGTAAACCCATTACCTGTCAAGTGGTTTACGTTGAGCCACATCTGGATCTAGCTTTAGTTCGTACTCAAGACAAACCAACTAATCCTCAACCACTTCCACAAAATCAATTGCGATCCACAGATGTATTGAAAGGTGAACCAGTGGTGAGCATTGGTCACCCAAATACACCCTATACTGTATATGATGGCATTGTTGTTGATCCAAACCGATTGGGTGGCGAATTCAGTATCGGAACACATTATTATGGCCAGAGATTTGTCGCAAATGACGGAACATTTTTGGCTCATAGTTGCCGAGTGTCTCCGGGAGTATCGGGCGGTCCAGTGATTGATATGACCGGCAAATTAGTTGCCATTCATTTCTCGACTGTTGAAGAATGTAACAAAACGGCTACACCTGTTAATCAAGTGAAAGGTTTGTATTAAATTGTGAATAAAATTATTATTAAAATTTAATTTTTATTTTGTTTATAGGGTTTATTGAAAGAGGAATAGAGTTTGATGCCAATAATAATCAAGAAGCAAAATACAAGTTTTCGGGTAATAATCGGTTGGGAATTAGTGTCCATCCGTTTAACTCGCATATGAAGAGTCTGATCCAACGCATGGAGAATATGACT
>JAQIWK010001466.1:0-10405 GCA_034695265.1 Dissorhina ornata
TTTTTTTATTTTAAAAATTTTTTCCCTATCAAATATTTTGTAAACAATTGATCAAAATCAAAATGCCCATTGCTAATTTAAATGGTTAGATATAGCGGTGTTGTTAGAGAGAGAGAGAGAGAGAGAGAGAGAGAGACTTGTTTTTCAGTCTATACCACGACGTGATGCAAGTGAAGAGAGATAGAAAGACAGAGAAAAAACTTGCTTTGAGTTTGAGTTTAATAATAATAATAATGAATCGGCATTTGCTTGAGAGTGTGTGTCCCTCCAGTAGTTATATAGCCGGTTGCCATTGCCCTCCACTTCTACCACCACTGCTTACATAGTCGCTCTGTAATACAGAGTCTGTATATCAGAGAGAGAATCCAGTGTTGAGTCGTGTGTTGTGCTATCAGTGCTCAAAGCGCTACCAAACAGAACAGACCATTCAATTAGGATTCTGTGTGTTTTTCTTTCACTTCAAAACTTTTTTCTTTTGGTATTGTTTTTACAATTGATTTCTTTTTATAACACATTTTTCCAATTGTTTTTGTGTGTTTTGTTGGACTCCCTATTGGAGTTATAATATAATTATGCTATTATTATAATTGTGTCCGTTATTAACCAAATGTTTATTTATTATTATCACCAAAAAATGTTTAACATATAATTTAATACTATTTTATTAAATTAAATAACTTTTGTAAGTAAAGGTATGTTTGTTAAGCTAATTGTGTCTGAATGTATATAATTTATCTTTACTCTTGTCATGCATTTATATAAATCATAATTTATAATTTAGTTTATACTTAAAATCTCGTGTTTTTCATGGAAAACCTTTTAGTGATATCATTGTTTTATGGCATCTCTTATATATGTTTTACGATCTTTTTTTTTGTAATATATATGTATATAATATTAATGATAATTATTTTGTTGATTTAAACAGATATTTATCTTAATTGACAATACATTCCGACGTCTAAGACGTGTTTTTCAAACAAAACTTCAATAAGACATACAAATAATACAATGAATTGTGCGAATAAGTGGTGAATTATGTGCTTCACATCAGACTTTTAAGGTAAGAATTTTTGGGTTGCTTTTTATTCATATATATATAAAAGTTTTATTTAGTTCTCCAACTATTTTATGGCATAGTTTTATATTTATTATATTACTCTCTGATCTCTGGGTTTTTTTTCTTCACTAAAAATTTAATAAAATTTTTCAACACATCTAAGAGATTGACAAATATTTAACGACAATATAAAAAACTAAAGCACTTATTGATTGTATTTTTTACACACATATATATATTAAATATATTAGTTGTTATATTATAACTCCCTTTAAGTCTATTTTCATTAAATTTTGACAATAAAAAAAAGTTACTCTTATTTTTTGGTTTTTAAATATTTGTTTAAATAAAACAAAAAACAATTTCTAATAGTTTTGTGAATTTTTATTATTTAAATATATAAATTAGTTAACCATTAGTTCAATGAATTTTTACTTGTTAATTAATTTGTACACGTTGAATTTATAGCTTTATTTATGCTATAAATGTATAGTAATTAACTGCAATCATTGAATTGTTTGCTCCCAAATGTTGTAATGTTTTAATTTTTTTTATAACTTTTGTGATAAACATGTGTAACATTACGTGAATGAGGATTACAGGACACTTGAAGCTGTTTTATTTAAGTACATTACACAGTAAACTAAATAAATCATAAAAGTATAATGTTATATAAAAATTATATACTTAAGTTAAAAATAGATGAAAAATTGTTATTTTTTTGTCGACAAATAATTTTTTTAAAACAAGAAAAAATTATATTACAATTCATTGAACATTGAAGTGTAATATATTATATATTTTGTTTGATATCAAACATACCTTAGCTTTTTATTTAACACTACAATCAGGATATAAAAGTATTAGCTATTATTTGACAACTAGTTGTAAAACAAAACCAAATAAAAACTAATGCTATGATTTGGGATTTGTTTTACCAATTGATAAAAAGTAAATCAAATAAATTTTTTTTAATATAAAAACTAAAATTTTTTGAATGACTTTAAAGTAAACCCATTATATATTTGTTGTAATTTTTATAATCAGTTTATAATGTAGTTTTTGTTTTATAAAAATAAGTGAAAAAAATAATATAAATATAATTCAAAATTCATCTGAACTTCAATCTAATATTTTGAAGCAATTTTGAGGCAATTTTTATATAAAAAACATTATTATTTTGTTTTCAAAATTCAATCGACGCCTAAAGTCATATTGCATTCATAGGCACAGGTAATAGTTATTTTTGTATTTATTTAGTAATGTTTAGTTTAACTGATTAATATTTTAAAATTCAATTTAATTTATATTTTGAAATAACTATTTTGTTTTTTAATTTTGTAAAACAACAAGCTTTCATTATTATGATTATTATGTACAATATTTATTTGAGCTATTTTTGGTACACAATATTAAGCATTCAATATGTGTTCAAAAAAAGCTTACAATAATAACAAACAAAACAAAAAAAACTAATAAAATATAATTTATTATTTTTAAAAATGTATTTTTTGTTACTATTGAATAGTGAGATGATATTGTTTAGTTTGTTAAAAAATAAACTTGTTAATAGAAATTGATTTACAAACTTATTATTACTTTATTATATATAATTTTTAAGATGTTTCAATTTGAAATAATAATAATAATTTGCTAACTTATTAGACCAAAAACTATTTGGGTTATTGTCCTAAATGTTGCTTTTAAATCATCGGTATATTTAGAGTCCCAATAATTAGTGTCTTAATAAATAGTTTTCAACAAATATTTTTTACTTCAAACAAAATAAATTGAAAATTATATTTTAAAGTCAATACTGTTTTCATTATATAAGAAAAACTTTCAGTACATTTGTTGTCAATTATCACAACTCATGTGAAAAGCGATACTAAAGACAATTATATTTGTATGAAATAAAATGAAAGTTGTTTTTAAAAAAGTTGTATTTGAAAAGTGAAAGCAATTAATTTGTAGTTAAAGAAAAAGTACTAATATAAAAATAATACTAATTATTATTTGATTGTATTTTATTTGAAATATAAATTAAATTTTTATTATTTTTATTATGAAATTATGAAATTATATGTACTGTTGTTAGAGTTTTGAAGGAAAAATACTCTATTAATATAACAATTCATGACTTCATTGGCATTAAACACAACATTAAAAGTAGTGATGATCTCAACAGACATATAGAGATAATTTTAGTGATGAATTTTCTATCTCTCTCTCTCTCTCTCTCTCTCTCTCTCTCTCTCTCTCTCTCTCTCTCTCTCTCTAATAAAGCACTTGAATTCAACAACAATTTTCATTATAAAAGTGATGGCAATGAAGGCTATCATTGAATGAATAAACGGCTGAATCCAATGAATAGCTGTTTTCATCAAAAAGACTCATTACTTTTAACCGTAAATACCAAACGAAAGAAATGAATAGTTTTTTCTCTCAATATTTATTTATTAATTTTCATATACATTAGCCAAACCATACAAATTGATGGATAAATTGTTGGCCTAAATATATATATATATGTTGTTTAGTGTTAAGTATAATAAAGTCACGTTAGAAATTAACAAACAAAACAGCCTTTTCTTTATAAACAAAAATTATAATTTTTTTAACCAAAAAACAACTGAATTTAATTATAAAATATAAAATATTGTATTGAATATTGATTTAAGAAATAAATATAATGTCAATGCTATTGCTTATTATGAAGTCTACGCTCATCCCTAACACGAAAAAAACACATTTATTTTTTAAATTATAAAAAGTTTTTATTATAAAAAACAAAATATTATTAACTCTTTTTGTTTGTTTGTTATGAAACCAACAGAAAAAAAACTGTTTGCTATCAAAATCGATACCAAAAATTGTTAGTTAGTTTGACAAATAAATTATAACCATTTATTGATTGATTGCTAAAAAATAAAATTTTGTTTAGCAATAAAACAAATATTTATTTGTCGTTTCATTTTTCATAAGCAAATAGTTAAGTAATTTTTTTCAAACAACAATTTATTTATTATTTTTTTTGTGGTAAACACAAAGAAATAAGTATTAAATTTAATTATTATTTAGTAATTAATGCGATAATAATTGGATTTAATTAAAAAACTTTTACTATTATTAACGGTTTTAATTGTCAAATATACGGTAAAAATTATTATATGTTTTAATAAACATAAGGTTTTGACGGTTTAGTAGAAAATTAAAATTTATATTATATTTTTATTTTAAAAATTAATTAATATTAATGAAAAGTGTGTTAGTATTGATTGTGGTGTTTTAATAAAAATGTTTTAATAAAAATTGAGCTAATTTTGATTGATTATAATAGTTTTGAAGTATATTATAAGTTAATAAAAATTAGTTTTGAAAAAAAACATTTTTGTTTTATAAAAACTAAATTAAATTTGAAAACAAAATACAAACTAAACTATTGTATGAAAAATTAACATTAATCGTGATTTTGCTGTTAATATATAAGATGTGAAACAAAAAAACATTTTCGTGTAATTTACTTATTGTTTATTTATTTATTTATCATTTGTACCAATCATTTATTATTTGTTAAACATATTATTATTATTAGTTATTTTTTTTATTAAAAATAAATTTAAAACAATGTAATTTAAATGGTTCATCAAATTGTTATTTTTAAAATAAAATAAAAATATTTCTTTTATTTAACTTTTGCTTATATTTACAACAAAAAATTTAAAACTCTTAACAATATACTCATTAAAATTTGTAAAGTTATCTCTCATTTAAATATTTGTATAAATGTATTAATTAATTGTTATTTAAATTAAAACAATATTAATATAATATTTAATTAATTTGATATTCATAACCAGAAAATAACAATATTAATATAAATTATAATTGAATATTATTTTCTTATATTTATTAACCTAAATGTGATTGCTTATTTTAGATCAATTATAATTAATTTTCCGGCAATTTTATGCAAAAAGCAAATCCTTTTTTTAGTTTAGTTAATGATTTTCATGGTATATATAAAGTCATACTTATTGTAAATCAATTGTAAGTTTATTTTGTAACCAATAAATAGCAAAACTTGTGCCAATGTTTAATAATATATGGCTTTATAAGTGATATTTCACGTGCGATAACTGATTAGGTTTTTTATTTTTATGTTGAATCCCAAAAATAATACATTATCTTATATTATAATATATTGTAAACCAATAAAAAATTACTTTTAGATTATATTTCTCCTAAAATTAGCCCTTATTTCCTTGTGATTGATATCTTAAACCAAAAAAATCATTTCCAATACAGAAATGCAACCAAAAAATAAAAGTAAAAACAAAAATCTTTATACAAATTATACCCAAATTTAATGACAATATATTTTTTTGGTTTTAATTTTCTTGATGTTATAACTCTTTGACGTCCGGATAGTTATAAACGTTTATAAACTTATAACCATTAAATCAAATTAAAAACATTATTAGATTTGATAATATAATGAAAAAAGGCCATTAAAGAAATCTCAATTAAATATAATTTTATTATTCATTATTTAAAAAACATTATAATTAACTTTAATTTAAAAAAACAAATTGCGGAAAAACATATTCCAATATAATTTGTTTGGTATATAAACTTGAACTCATAATACATAACCAAATGTGTTATCTATATAATTGTGTTAATTCATTGATGATAATGACATTAATATACACTTTGAAAAAAGCCAAACCTCTTATAATAACTGCTTTGAATGAATTGAAATAAAAAAAACTTTTTAATTTCAATAAAAATAAAATATTCAAAAAATTTATTCAGATTTTCAACAACTCTTTGAAAGACTACTTCTGAGTACTACTTATAAAAATAGTTTGAATATATTTTTGTTCAATGAAATTAAAACATAAGTATAAGTTTTTTAAATTAAAAAATATTTTTATAAAGACAATTGAATGGCACGCATGAAAAGTCTAGTATTATATTTTCAAAAAAAAAATTAGCTTAACATTATTCAAGTCATGAAAATAATGTCTAATAATATAACTATAGATAAAAGTTTTATTTTTTGAAATCGTTTTCATTTGTATACAAAACTAAATAAAACAATAATGATTGTTAAAATCCCTTTTACCTCTAAAAACAACTGAATTTAAATTTAAATTTAATTTTTTACCAGTAGTTATACAATAGCAGACATTTTTAGGCATCATCTTAATGGCCTCATCACTAACTTATAATTTTTTTCTGTATACTATTATTATTTATAATGTAATCTCTTTTGTTTTACAACACATTTATTAATTGTGCAGGATATTATCACATTATTTATTATTTTTTTATAACGTGATAAACACACACTACAACAACAAAACATTTATTTATTTGGCCATCAAATGCATCTTTTATTATCAACAAAAAAAATACCTGAATATAAATTAAAGCCAATCAACAAAACTATTGTTTATTACAAATATAACAATATTTGATTTGCATTTTTATTTGAAAAAATATGTTTTAATTAAATTAATTAGTTTTAATATAGATTTTATGCTAAAATCATTGGAAATAATTAAATATTAATATAAAATGATTTTTCCTTATGTTTGTTGTGTTGAAGATATGTCTGCATAGTATGTATTATGAAATTACATGACATTAACAACAATAAATTTCACTTTATATAATAATAAGCGTGAATTTTAATATACAGCATATTTTGAATTAATTAAACAATAGATAACTCATCTTAATAGATATGATTTGCATATGAAATACTGAATATTTCATTAGAAAGAGAGAGAGAGAGAGAGAATTGTGAATAGTGTTATAATCTCATCCTTGTGTTCATTACCAAACAGTTTTGAGTGTATTTTTGAAGTTTTATTAAAAAGTTTTTTAGTTTTTAGTTTTTGATTGCCAACAAAATACCATATAACGTAATACAAAAGATATTAAAAAATTAATATTTAATACTAAAATGAATTATAAATTATTTTCTTATCAAATAATAGGAAAATCTTTTTAATAACTTTTAGCACATAGTCTACTCCTAACTCATCCCATTGTTATAGACAAAATGGATGATTGATTAAAAATGTTTTATTTTTATATCAATTAAAACAAAATGCTATTATTATGATGTGATTATTTAGGCTTTAAAAGGATATACATATATTTTTATATTGACAAATATACTATATTTTTAAATAACAAAACAACAAAAAGTTTTATATTTTAAGAGTTAAACACTAAAAATTGATTGAGGAGTTCAACCAAACCATACCATAGACCTGTTGGTGCAGTCATTTGAAAAAGTCTTTTAGTATAATTTTTTATATATAATAAATATTATTATTATTTTACGTACATTTTGGGTAAAAACCGGTTTAATGGGACAAAAAGCCACTCAACCACCCGATTGCGAGTGGAATATACTCTGTAATACAGAGTCTGTACAGAATATATATACAATCAATGAGAAAGTTTTTTTTACAAAGTTATAGCTTTTGCTTTAAAATATATTATTGTGTAAAATTTTTTTACTAAAAATATATTTACTCTACTGTTGAACAGTAATGTATATAAATATGTAATAGATTTTTTCAGAAGTGAAACAAATGAATGCATTTCGCAAAACATTATGTTATTATTATTACTAGTATTGCATTCCTCTTATGAATAATACCATTAAGAATATGATTTGTTAAGTAAGAAGTGTTATTGAAATTGAAATGAAGTTTCTTTTTCCTTATTTTAATGACATGAGTCACACATTTTGTTAGTATTTTGCTATTAATAAATGATAATATTCACTGAATTTTTAACGAGTTTTCACAATAGGCTTATGAAATAAACATTATAATGTTGTCTGACAAACAGTAATTGTGAATATTTTACTGTAACTATAATAAAATTTTTAAATATATACTTTACATTATATATTTTTTAAACAAAATTCTTGCACACATTTAGATAGAAATATATATATTGTATAGATAAATATATAACATTTGTTTGGTTGGAAATACCCTGAAAGAAATAAAATCTTTACCTATTTATCAAAATATATTACTTTAAAAAAAAAGTCAATGCAATGGCCAATACTCTCGCACACAAAGTGGTCTAAAAAAAGTTTGGTTGACATTGAAATTTTGATGACCTTTTCATTTGAACAGAAATACAATTTTTTATATTTCACTTTCAGTTTAGCTTTTAGAGAGAGAGAGAGAGAGAGAGAGAGAGAGAGAGAGAGAGAGACCAGGAGTAGTCATTGCGTGCAATCATTATTAGTACACAATTTTTTATATACATATATATTTGGTGTTGTGTGGGGTCGACGGCCCCGACACTGTCGTCCCTTAAAAATGTTTTTTGTTTTAATGTATAATATATTTCTAGCAATGATTTTTGTGCATAATTTTATGATATACTTCTTTGATATCATTTGATAGTTACTTTGAAATTTATTTTTTATGTTTGATAACAAAAATAAATTTATATTTAGCCACCTGAGATACATATTTTAAATTATCAATGCTTAAATAAAAGTTTCAAAATGTGTGCAGGATAACTTATTTCTAAATACAGTGTATATTATATTTAAAGTTATCTTGCACACATTCTTGTATTATTTATTTGAGCATTGCTATTTTATTTAAAATTTTAAAATTCAAGTTTAATATAGAAATTGATTAGCAATTGATTTCATTTTGATATTGTTTTTAAAATATAAAATATATTTATTTTTATTATATAAATGTATTGATAACTAGTTTTGTTGCGAAATAGTTTGCATTACTTTGAAATAAAAACTTTGTTTTTATAGTTTAAAACTATTTAAAAGTATCGTTTCATCTATTTAATGGCTAATGGCTTTAAGTGTAACTAATTTTATATATATATATATATATCAGTATATTTCAAAGTATATGGATCAGTATATTTTGTATTAAATTTAATTTTATCTAGTAAAATTTACTTACATAAAAATGTCAATAGTCTAGACACTAATTATTTATAATTTATAACTATTTTTATTATTTTAAGTTATACTTCATTTAGACTTTAAACAATTAAATTATGATTATGAGACTTTTTATAATTAAATTAATTATTATTTAATTTCCATTTCTATTTTCAGTTAATATTTTTATTCTTTATTAATTAATTAAAAGTTATTAATATAATTTATTATTAATTATGTTTCTAATTATACGTAAAACATAATAATAGAAAGTTTTTATTTTATTTTTGTTATACATAAATAAATGTTTTATTTATTTTTATAAGTAATCCTAATTAAAATTTACTCAATTAAACAAATAATTTATAAATTTTATATTTACTAAATTAATTAGTTTAACTAGCATATAAAATTCTTTAATTTAATCTTGTTTTACTTTTATTAAATAAATAAATAAAAATATAAAACATTTGAGTTTTAACTATTAAAAAAATTATTATCTTTATCTGAATTATAAATAAATATTATATAAAAAACTATTAAATAAATACTTGAAAGCAAACAAATAAAAATAGTGACATTCAATTTAATTAATAAGTAATTATATAACATTTTAATAGTAATTATAATTTATAAATAAATGTTTGATTTAATATCAATTAATCATTAATTTCTATATAAATTATTACTTTTAATTATCTATTGGTTGAATTAACAAATAAAATATAAAATTATTTAAAAAAAACTAAACATGTTTTTTAATTTACAATAATTTTTATATAATTATTAATTATGTTCAATGTCAAACCACACACAAAGATGATTTAAATAAATAATTAATTTTATTAACATCTATAATCAATTTTGACACTTTATTATTGAATTTTATTTTTGTTGCAAAAAATAAAATAATAAAATAAAAAATATTTGTTTTTCATCCATAAAATCATTAAAAAACTAAAATAATAATTTTAATGCGGAAATAGTTATAGAAATTATTAAAATTTGTTTTAATTAATAAATTTGTTCTGCAAAATATTTATTAAATGTTTTAATTGGGAAAATCATAAAGTATTGTCTAAAGACTTTTTAGTGACAATAGTATTAATGCATAATAAATGAATTCTTCAGACATCTCTGGTGCCGAAGAACTCTACCATTTTTTTATGATACGCCCCGGAAATAGATGCCAACTTTTTTTTATTTGTTTGTTTGTCTCATAAGTAGACAACAATTGATTTATTAAAATACAAAAAAAGTTTTGTGAAAACAAAATATAAAATATGTAAACAAAATGACACTTCAATTCACTTGAGACTGAAAGTCATTTATAGTGAGAGTCTGACAGAAGAAGTTGTTTAGTCTCTCTCTCTCTCTCTCTC
>JAQIWK010001467.1:0-10405 GCA_034695265.1 Dissorhina ornata
AGGAGATGAACTGAACATGAGCATGCGTGAACATGAAAGACAAACCCGTGAACATGAGTGAACATGATTTGATATTTCAACAATTATGTTCTCTAGTATATATATCCAACAAAATGTATATATTGAATATATATTTAATTTTTAATTAATTTTAATTATTTCTGTAATTTATAAGAAATAATTGTTTAATACATTTTTACATTTGTTATATAAAAAAGTTATTAAGTTTACAAAATGAATTGTTTAATGTTTAATTGTAAATATATTTTATTTATTAATAAATATAAGTTAAATTTAATTCAATTGAATAAAAGTTTAAAACATTTTTCAACACTCAATGCAAATGTGATAAAACGGATTGAATTTAAAACATGCGGTCAATTGTATGAAGACTTGAAGTCTAAAAATATAAAACTTTATAAAAACAGTCCTTCAGATGGACTACCGGTTAGTGTTGAATATGTGGACACTTTTGCCGATAAAAATGTTCAAAATAGTGATAAAATTAAGACTATAGTTGCCATTCATGGTAATCCAGGTCATTACAAACACTTCAGTGGTTTGTATGAGCACTTCGGTTGCAGAGACTCATCGGTTCGGGTGATTGTCCCAAATATGCCTGACTTTGGTCTCACCCGACAATCAATGGCTTTCTGGCACTCAAACCACGAAAGATCACAATTTATTAGAGACTTCTTGAGGGCTATAAATGTCTCGACAATTGATTGTTTGGTTTGCCATTCGGCTGGAGTTCATACTATTTCCGAGATTTGGTCAAAAGTAAGACTTTAATTAATTAAAAATGATAAACTAACCATGCTAACTTTTATATAAAATAACAGCCTCAAGAGTTGACCATCAAATCGTTGGCCTTATTTTCGCCGCATTGTCTTTCCGACCGGTTTTTCCAAATCAATAAACTATTATCTGTTTTCTCTCGCCATCCCATTGGCATCGCTTTTATGGATGCAATCAAACCTCATGTCTTAAGCCGTTTGTGGTCACCAATAGCTTTCCAGAGTGTGGATGAAGTTTTATACTTTACTTTAGTTCATGCATTCATTGAAAACATAGGATTTCATAATAAATTAGACATTTTAAGACTAATACAAACGCCAACTCTTGTAGTGTTAGGCGATAACGACAAACTAATTCCCGACCATATGTTTCAACAATTTTGTGGCCGATTAGCCGCTCAACCGTCCGATTATGTGATATATAATTCAGACCATAGTATTGAACAAACATCGGATTACAACAATTGGATCAAAGTATTGATGTTAAGAAAAACTGGTCATTTTGCTCATCAAAAGCTATCTACAATTGTTAATCAACATGTCGATAGACTTTTGAACTCAATTTAAGTTTTAATTTATAACTTTTAATATCCACATTAAATAGATTAAATTAATTATGCAATTTTTTTTATAAATTAAAACAATAACAAATATTTTGATTACTTTAAGTACAAATTATATTTTATTTAAATAAATTTAACAAATATTTAATTAAATTATAAAATGAAAATTTTGATAACAATTTGTACACCTATTTAATTAAAAGTTTTGTAGTTACAAAAAAAAAGTTTTTAAAAAGTTTTAAAAAGTTTTGACATTTAAAAAATGCATCAAAAGGGTCACGTGAATACAATGCTCAAGGATGTTTACTGGATGGTGGTATCCAAAACAAACTGTAAACTTTTTATATATCTATTTATGTAACATGTTATTTGAAGTTTTAAATTTAGTTTACTTAACTATAGTTTTAAATTAAAACTTTTAATTATTTTTATAAATTATAACAAATATTAGTTTAAAAGTTTTCAAAATGAATTATTTAATGTTTAATTGTAAATATATTTTATTTGTTAATAAATTTAATTTAAATTTAATTCAATTGAATAAAAGTGTTAAACATTTTTCAACATTCAATGCAAATGTGATAAAACGGATTGAATTTAAAACATGCGGTCATTTGTATGAAGACTTGAAGTCTAAAAATATAAAACTTTATCAAAACAGTCCTTCAGATGGACTACCGGTTAGTGTTGAATATGTGGACACTTTTGCCGATAAAAGTGTCCAAAACAGTGATAATATAAAAACTATAGTTGCCATCCATGGTAATCCGGGTCATTACAAACACTTCAGTGGTTTGTATGAGTATTTCGGTGGTAAAGACTCATCGGTTCGTGTGATTGTCCCAAATATGCCTGACTTTGGTCTCACCCGACAATCAATGGCTTTCTGGCACTCAAACCACGAAAGATCACAATTTATACGAGACTTCTTGAGTGCTATTAATGTCTCAACAATTGATTGTCTGATTAGTCATTCAGCTGGAGTTCATCCCATTTCCAAGATTTGGTCAAAAGTAAGACTTTAATTGATTAAAATTCATGAAATAACCAAGCTAACTTTTTGTTTGTTAATAAACTTGTTGAAATTACAGCCACAAGAGTTGACCATCAAATCGTTGGCTTTATTTTCGCCGCAATGTCTTAACGACCGGTTTTTCCAAATCAATAAACTATTATCTGTTTTCTCTCGCCATCCCATTGGTATCGCTTTTATGGATGCAATCAAACCTCATGTCTTGAGCCGAAGTTGGTCACCGATGATCTACCAGAGTGTGGATGAAGTTTTATACTTTACTTTAGTTCATTCATACATTGAAAACATAGTCTTTTATAATAAATTAGACATTTTAAGGCTAAAACAAACGCCAACTCTTGTAGTGTTTGGCGGTAACGACAAACTGGTTCCCGTCCACCTATTTCATCAATTTTGTGGCCGATTATCCGCTCAACCGTCCGATTATGTGATATATAATTCAGACCATAGTATTGAACAAACATCGGATTACAACAATTGGATCAAAGTATTGATGTTAAGAAAAACTGGTCATTTTGCTCATCAATATCTGTCCACAATTGTTAACAAACATGTCGATAGACTTTTGGACTCAATTTAAGCTATAATTTAATTAAATTTTTATTATTAAATGTTTTTTATATTTATTAAATTAAATTTCTAATTAAATAGTTTGGTTTTATAAAAACATTTTAAATTTAAAAATTAATTAATTTTCTAATTTCTAAATTTAATTAAAACCTTAAAAAGTATACTGATAAATTAATTATAAATCTACATGTTCAAAATTAATATTAAACTAAATAAATAAGTAATAAAACTATAGTTTACTGATAATTAAATAGCCTGGAGAAAAGCCTGTTATATAGCATTACATATAAATATTCTAATTAGAGGTTCAGCACTATATCCGACAATAGCTCAGTTGGTAGAGCGGAGGACTGTAGTAGAATTAAAGCTGATATCCTTAGGTCGGTGGTTCAAATCCGCCTTGTCGGACTTTTTTTTATTAGTAATACAAACTTTTTTTTTTATAAATATTACTAATTTTTTGAGTTAATAATTTACGTAAAATATATAACTCTTATAATTTAATATTATTATTATTAATTTAATGTTTTATTTTATAATGAAATGTTTTCATTGAAAACAATTGGTGTTTTAAAATATTACTTACAAACTAAATTAATTTTTATTAATTGATAACTTATAATATAAGTCTTATATCATAAAAGTTATATCAGATAAATTAGTCACATTTAATTATACTATGTTACAAAAAAATTTAGTAATAATATCCTTATTACTTTATTTATTTATATTTTTAAAAATAATAAATTATATTACAATTAAAATACAAAAAATTAACTATATTTACAATATATACAATTTTTAAACACATACAAATTAATTAAAGTTAAAAGTAAGTTAATTTATTTGACACAACAGGGCCAACAAAACCAACTAAACTTTTTAGGCGGTCTGCGACCAACAGGACCGGAGACTCGGGACCGTTGGGTACCTCTTGGGATATGTTTTGGACCATAAATCATATCAATGTATTGCGAGGACGGGTGAGACCGACGGGTTTTAGATGAGCCTAATGTTTGGCCAGTTGTTTGCGGTGTTGGACAAGTCTCAAGTTGGACGGCCTGGTCGTAAGTGGGCGGCGGATCATACGGATAGTTATTTATATTCATTTCAAACTCAGATTCATTAAAATCATCGTTCATTTCATTCATTTTCAATAATTATTTTCAAATTTGTTTTATTCAAACACTTTGTCAGTTAAACTGTTTGGCACTAAAAAAATGCTTAACAATTTTGTTTCATTAACTTTACTTTAATGCGATTTCACTATAGAAACCAATGATTATTAGATGTAATGATTACCTGTAATACCCATATCTTATGATTGCTATTTCGCAATGAAATTCAATACTTAAATTAAAACTTTTACAAAAAATTAATTTCAAAATTAATGTTTTAATTGTAAAATATAATATTATATTAAATCAATTGCTCAATCAATATATTGCGAAACAAAAATACTGTACAAATAAAGTGTAAATTAAAATTTTGATATAATAAATGGCCATAACTTTCAACAAAAACCATTTATAACTTATGAAACGCTTTTAATCCAATTAAGGACTGAATCTAATTGAGTGTTGTTTTCAGCGGCTGAACAGTCGGCAAAGTCGACCACATTTTTAATATCATTGAACGAAAACTCTTTGTCCAACTTTCCCAAAATGGCACCACTTGTCTCGTCATCACCAGTAGATCCCAGTGCGCCCACACGGGTCTCACGAATTGCATTACTAATCGTAATATAAAAATACAGTTAATTAAAACAATTAAAAGCTTTAATTCAAAATTAAATACATTTCTCTTTCTAATTGTTTTTGCAAGACTTTGGCCGACTTGGCTCGGGTCTCGTCCTGTTTGGTGCAAGCAATCAAAAATGGTATTGAATTGGATGTGACAAACGGGTCGACCAAATAGTTGTACAACAAATCGGCCGCATCTTTGCCCGAATTGGCAAAATCTGTTGAGTCCATCACAAACACTACGGCCTTAGCCCGCGATTTATGGTCGTCCCACGACTTGGCCCGCAATCGTTCAAAACCGGGCGAATCAATCAATTCAATTGACTTCTTGGGCGACAATTTTAATTGGTTTGACGTCTGTTTCATCGACGTTACCGATGAGACAAACTTCTTGGCCGTTAACTACTCACGCAAAACATAAAATCAATGGTAAGTATCACTTAAAAACGTGGATCTAATCAACAAATACTTGAGTAAACAGTAGTGTTTTGCCCGCATCTGACAGACCCACCAAAAGTACCGCATTTCGGGACGATTTGCGCGAAAATATAAAATATATCACTGTTTTTGAGACAAATGTATAAAAAAGTTATTAAAAAATTAATTGCAATTAAAATATAAATTAATGATTAGTTTATTTTGCAAACAGTTGGTCGCTTACAAGTGGTCACCAAAACGGCAATTATGGCCACAATAATGGCCACAAGTGTCGAGTTTTTATCACAAAACAACACCAATTGTCTGACTAATGTATCCATAATTATCACCAATTGATCCCAAAATTTAAATGACAATAAAAACCAAATCAAACACCGATTGCCACGTGTTTTGTATTTTTAAAAATAAAACTGTTTTATTGATTCAAACTTTTTTAAAGTAAAACCAAAGTTACACAATATTTACCATTCATTTCCTATCATTACATTAACATCGCAAATGTCTACAAAATCATAACATAAACTGTACGCTATATACAAGTGTCTAATGATATTAAAATATAAAACGTTTAATAATTTATACATTAAATTGTATTAATTTGAGTCAATACGGGCACTAATAAAGTGTTTAATAACTGGACGTTATTTATGGTTAATATAAAAGCATTGAATTCAATCAATACAAGTGTAACTGTTAAATGAAAATATATCTGAAATTAAATATAATTTAATTAAATATACAAGATTTTCTGGATTCATTATAAAGGTAATTCAAAATAAGCTTTTAATTTTAATTAATATATTTATAAAATTTAATTAAAACTAATTTAAAACTAAATGCAATGCTTAATGAGGTTTGACTTTTTTGTTGGCAACGGTTTGTGTCAATGCTTTTTGTGAATGCATTTCATAATTGTATTGAATTTACATTGAATTTAATGCTTTGAAAAAAAGTTGTTATTATTTTGTTTTGTAATTTAAAAGTTTTAATTATAAAATATAATAATAATGTATTCAATGTGTGGTTGGATTGGATTTAAAAGCAAATTAAAGCCATTTGTAAGACAATTATCAACACTAACTATAATGATGTCCAACAATAGTATGTCGGATCAAATGTTGGGCAAAAAGTTGGTTTGGGTTGACTGTGAGATGACGGGCCTCGATGTCAACACCGATCGGCTATTAGAAGTGGCCGTTATTGTCACCAATGGATCACTTAAAACGGTTAGTTAATGACACCATTAGTTGATACACAAGTGATTTAATTGATTGATTTGTTTGGTGACTATTAACAGTTACGTCAATTTGGTCCGTATGTACTGCACGCCGATCGGCAAGTGTTGGACTCAATGAACGAGTGGTGCGTTAAGACACACAACGAGTCGGGACTCGTCCAACAGTGTCTGGACTCGCAGTTGACCGCCGAAAGTGTGGACAAAACACTGGCCGACGCTATGCGTGAGCTTAATATCACGAAAGGTCTCTTAGCCGGCAATTCAGTCAGTAAGTTATGGATGAAATGGTCTGGTTTTTTGTTGGATCAGTTAGTTTTGATGGTATGATTAAGTTAACTAATGTATTGATATGATGTAAAAGGTTATGACCGGCAGTTTCTGAACAAATATTTGCCACAATTTGCTTCGTGTCTTCACTATCGGACTATAGATGTGTCGACAATCAAAGAGTTGGTCCGTATTTGGTATAAAAAAGACGAGAGCTTTAAGAAACGGTTAACCCATAGAGCCATCGATGATATCATTGAAAGTATAGCTGAACTGAAGTTTTATCGCGAAAATTACTTTATAGTTAAACCATAACTCAAATTATTTGTAAATTTTTAGTTTTAGTTTGATTTATACTAATTAATTATTTTGCTCATTAATAAATGTAATCTGTTTTTAAGTTTAAAATTATATTTTTGCTTAATTTCAGTCATACGTTAAACATTAAATAAAATTTGATTTTTAAATTACTTTAATTATTTAATAATTATAAGGGTAACTTACCAATGGTAAGTATGATATTTAATTATTTAATTATTAACCTAGCTTAATAAACAATTTTATAGTTGAAACCTAAAAATAAGTTATATTAAAATTTTTATAAAAGTTAATAGTTTTAATCATATAAACTTACAAAAATATATATTTATAACAATTTAAATCACTTGAACAAGATAAATTATATAATCTTTGAATTTATATTGAAAAAGGTAAATTTAGTGGCATTTACATTTTTATTTATCTTTTTAATAATAAAATTTAATTATGTTTTGCATAATAACTTTGATTGATATAAAATACAATTAAATTTAGTAACGTTTTTAAAAATTATAAAAATTATTTAAAAATATTTCAGATTCATTACTTTGTATATTAATAGCCCAAACAGCCATACATTGAAAAATTATAATTAAAAATGTGACTAAATTATGATTGCAATATAAAATTATCAAGTTAATTAAGAAATTTCAAATTAATTTTAATTGTATATTTTAAGACAATATATAAAGTATATTACATACAAAATCGCATGATTATACTGTATATAACTGTTAATAATGCTTTAATTGCTTATTATCAGGGCATTTTTTATAATTGTCATATAATTGTAATTGCTATAAAACTTTGTATATATAAGTTGTTGTTAATGTTATTAAAATATAAGTTTTTGCAAATTATCTGCATTTTAATATTAAAATTTTTATCAAATAGTTTTAATTAAATTAAAACTAATTCTATTGTAAATCTATTTTTATAAACATGTTTAAGCCTAAATTGTGCGAGTGGGATAAATATGTTTATACGGTTTACATGTTTGGCTGCAGTGTTTCCTATGTTTGTATTAAAATTTTAATTTTAAATAAATTTAATAACTTGTGTTTTTTTTAACAAGGGCATAATATTTGCAGTGTTTCCTAATATAATGGTAGATATGAAGTATATCATGGAAACTACCATGACTTTAATTTCACAATATACAACTTTAGAAACAGTTGGATATACACTTGGTACTTTTTGTATGTAAAAAGTTTTTACTAAAAACTTATTATTTAATTTTAATTTCTTTCAAAGAGTTTAAATTAAAATAAAATTTTAAAAATAAATTTAAATACTTATGTATAGGTTTAAATTTATTTATTTTATAAAAAAATTTACTAACTAGTTATAAAATATGAACATTTTAATTGTACATAATAATAATTTATAAATTAAATTACAATGTTATCTTGTATTATATAAATATTTAAATTGCTTAAACTAAAATAAATGTTTACTATCTTAAAAACTAGTTTCATAGCACACTTTGATCAGGCAATATATAATTTAAAAAGTTAATTGCTTAATTTTAATATCGTTAAAGTTAGTTTGACATACAAATGGCTGAATCGCCAAATGGTCTTGGCCATATCGTATATTATACTCTTTGTAATAACGGCATGTTTCCCGATGATGCCTAGCCTATGGATACTATACCTGTGCGCGTTTGTATGTGGGGTGGGCGCCAGTATTAATGATAATGTGGTTGTGGTCTGGGTCATCGAGATGTGGCAAAAACATAACGGACCAGTATTGCAGCTAGGTTCATTTGGGTTTGGTATGGGCACTATTTTGTGTACAGTTATTATTAAACCATACTTGACTGGCGAGCTTGGTGATGATGATGATGGCAAACCAATTATAGTATCGGCACAAGATAGAAAAGACAAATTAATTCAACCCTTAATTATACTTTGTGCTTGCTTATTAATTGGTATAGTATTTTATAAATCTCTCTCTCTCTCTCTCTCTCTCTCTCTCTTATTAATAATTAATATACATCATACATTGTATAATATAATATTATTAATAATAATTTATTATATAATGTAAAAGTAATATAGAGTTTATATTATTGACTATATTATATAGTTTATGATGACATTTTAAACTTTATTGTAATTGTATTAATTGTAATGAATAGTTTTAATTAAATTTATTTTTAAAAATCCAGTTCCCATCAGTTCTATAGTTATGTATTTCATTAAGAAATACAAAGCTGAAGATTGGGACAAATCAAGTAAACAAGATATTGTAGTCAACGATGACAATAGAAACAATGAAAAAATTTGTAATAACTTACCGCCGATGACCACCGATAATGATATTAAATCTCAAATCAAGATATTTGACGATCCACGTACGCCTCAAAAATTGACCAGGCTATTATTTGCCTTATGGTTTACATTTTATGCGGTTTACGAGACAATGCATCTCAAATATTTGGTCACTTATATGCAGTACTCGCCGTTAAAACTATCGGCCCAAGAGGCGGCCGATATATTTTCAGTGTCCACCGTAGTCTATACAGTGTCACGTTTTTGTAATATATTTATCACAATGCGCTTTCCAATTAGCAAGATCATTTGTTTTCATTATGCAATTATGCTATTTTCATTGATCTTGATGTTTGCTGGCCAAAACTCAATTATAATTTTATGGGTGTCGGCAGCGTTATTACTATGGGGTAATTCACCCATGTATTCAGGCATCTGGACGTTTACCTCCCAGTACTTGACCATGAATGACCATATGAGTAGCTTGTTTATAGTCATACGTGGTTTGGTCACCCTGTACACCCCAACAATTATTGGTAGCTTTATTGAACAACACTCGTATGTGTTGCTAATTGTTAACATCACTTATTTAGGCATTTCATTATTTATATTTGGTTTTTTAAATGTTTTAATTAGAAAATATAATAAATTATTAAATATTAATTGTGATATTACAAACAATAAGGTTTTAAAATAATATAAATTATATATATTTTTAAATTCTTATATTAAGGGTTTAATTAATTTTAATTATATTTTATTATACAATAAAAGTTTAATTTATTAACAATTAATTGTTTATATTATTAAATAATGTATTACTATTGTAATAGTTTTAATAATAAATAGTTTAATTTTTTGGGAATATTTAATCAAGAAAAATTTTAAAAACTCAATGAGAAAGGTAGACACGATATTATGCTAGCAGCTAGCTAATGTTATAAGCTTATGGCATATGCAAAATTATGTTTAGTATCATGGTTATTTTTTTTACTATTCATTTTCACAATACATTCATAGAGAAATAAATGTGAAGTTGGAGGCCAAATATTTTTGGTCACGTACACCAAATGAACTGGACATAGATTTTTTATATGTCTTATAAAAATTGTTTACACACTAAGAAATTTTTGTGTATGTTAAAAAAATTATTTTATTTTTTAC
>JAQIWK010001468.1:0-10397 GCA_034695265.1 Dissorhina ornata
TTCCTATTTTAAATTAATTAAATAAATAAAATAAAACATATAATAAATAAATAAACTGATACTTCCGTTGATTGGACATATTTATGTCATCAAAATGTAAAACAAACAAGATAATTTTGAATAATATTGTGTTAATTAATTTGTGGGAACTGATAAAATTACTTTTAATTATCTATAAGTTAATATTTAATATTCCATGATTAAAAAACTAGTTTTTAATTTTATTTACAACTAATTTAATATCAAAATTTATGTTATATTAAATTTAATGCAAAATCTATGTGAATTATAATGCAATTAAATGTTTATTAAATAAAAAATATTTATATTTATAATTAATTTAATTTCTTGTTTTATGTTTTAATGTTAAATAATCAATTTTGTTTTATCAAATAAATTATGTGAATATTACATAAATGTTTATAATCTAGAAAAATATTTAATTAAATTATTAATTATAATTAGTATTAATGAAATATAAGTTAATAACATGCATGTAAATAATAATGTAATATTTTGCATTAACTTTTGGTTTATATTCATTTCCAGCTAAATGATTTAAGTAATTTGTAACCACCATGTCCATGACCACCACCATGCTTATGTCCACCGCCATAACCTTTATAAACACCAAAATTAAAATTTAATAAACATAAATTAAATTACTAGCTATAGTAAAAATAGTTATAGTAAAAATAAAGTACCTGTTTTATGAACTGTCCCACCATCATCATGATCATACTTTCCATGGGGGTGATGTACTTTACTGGTCTTGCTATAAGTAAACCCACCTTGGCCTCCCTTACCGCCGCGTCCACCTGGTTTGCCTTTACCTCCAGGACCGCCACGTTTTCCCGGCCATCCTTTACCGCCCGGCCCTCCCGAATGACCTTTCCCTCCACTGCCCCCTTTGCCACCGTAACCTTTATTTACATTAAATAATAAAAATAGTAAATATATTATAATTGATTATATAATTATTTAAAATAATGTTTTCATTATTAAATACCACCGCCGGCCTCAACATTGATGACCACAACTATTATAATTAAAACACAAATAAAATAAAATTTATATTTCATTTTGTCTTTAAAATACAAATTTTATTTAAGTTTTACAAATATATTAAAGAAATAAAACTTTATATTATAAATTTTAAAATGTTTGCCAATATTTATACTTATTTTTTGGTTAAATTAAATGTAATAATAATTTTTTCTAATAATAAAAAAGATGAAAAATTAATTACTATTTTATTATAAATACAAAAAAAGTTAAATACAAAATAAATATCAGGTTAATTAAAATAAATTTTATATATAATTGGTTTAAACGACTTAAAAAATATATAAATATATAAAATTATTGAATGCATTACCTATTCATTAAAATGTTATATAAAATTATTATTTTATGCTGTTTTTTGTGTTTATATATAATATAATAATAATTATATTTTATAATAAGTCTTTTTTACATATAAACAGACATATCCTGGTGAAAGTAAAAGTTTTTTGTTATTGTTGAAAATTTCAAGGACTGATTGGCTGAAAAGATTATTTCATACAGTAAAAAACAAGGAAATTGTGTTCAAGATATCTATTTAATAGTTAATTAAATTTACCAGATAATACAGTTAATGATAATATTTTTACTTATATTCATTTTTAATTTATTTAAAAATATTTATTTAAGTAAACATTATTATAATTTATAAATATAAGATTTATTTATATTTAAATATCTGTTTAGTAGTTTTGTATTTTAAAAAAATTAATATTTTGATTAATTCAATTTAAATTCAATTTAAGTAAAATAAAATATTTAAAATAAATAAAATATTAATTAATTAATATTAAAATTTATAAATATTTTCAAATTAAATAGCTATAAATTAGTTTAATTAGCATAGTATTTAAATAAATTAAACTTGTCTAATAATATAAAATAAAATTACATAAAATAAATATATTTACAGTAAATATATATTTTTTTTTATAGATATTTGACCAATAAATCTAAATTCCAACAACATAAACCATCAAGGCAAACAAATTTAAGTTTACCCAAACAAACAAAGTAGCAAAAAATAATGAACAAGTCTATTTATATATATTTTGTGTATGTAATACACTGACCATGTATACAAAGTAATAATTGTGTTAATCTCCTTATTGTCAATAAATATAACCATGATAAAAAACAAAATCAGATTTGACTAGTTATTTAAGCTACTTAACTAACAAGTAGTCAAATCTGATTTTGTTTTTTGGTTTTTATAGTTATATTTATTGCCAATAAGATTAGACAATAAAAGATTATATATTTATTGTAACCAATTATATCTGTTAAACAAAAAAAATAATTACAAAAAAGATATAAATAAATAATATATAAATAAAATGATTTATTAAATACCATATAACTGTTTGAAATGTATTGTAATTTATAGTTGTATTTAGTTTTTTGTTTTACTTTTTATGGTATGATATTGAAAACAATATGTTAAAGATATACATTTTTATATTAAAAAAAATTATATACCAGTATGTTTTTTATATTAAAATTAAACCTGGTTTATTTAATGATATTGTTTTAATTAATGTTTAGTAAATTAATAGCATTGACACAAATTAATAAAATAATTATTTTAATTAAAAGTCTGTTTTTCTATTATTGAACTCAAATTGAATTTATTTTAATTGTTTTAAAACAAAGACAAATAAAAAATAATACCAAGTACATTTAAGTATGAATTTTATATATTAATATATTTGGATAAATAAGTAATAAAAGTTTGTCTTGATAACCTACCAAATAATTAATATAATTTAAAACTATTTATAATAATAAGCGTTAAAAAATTTAAATTACAACTTATAAATAAAGCTAATATTGTTGAACCCATATATTTAAACATGGTATATAAATGTATATCATAGGCATATAAATTAACAAGATGAGATAAAATAAATAAAATGTTTGACAAATAATTAGATTTACTAAAAGTCGGTTCAAAGATAATGACAAATAAGCAAAAAATATATAATACAATGAAAAAAATCAAACAAAAAATAGTATAAAAATATATAATATATTTTCAATTTACAAACAACAGGTGTGTTAACACATGTAAACTATATTTTATGTTATGTTATGTTTTTGTTAAAAAAAAGGTTGAGCTGTAATGCCAGTGCTCATCGGCTTTTTTTAATATATAAAATTAAAAATGTAGATTAATTTATATAAAACTTTTGTGTTTTAATTAAAATACACATAATTTTAATTTTGAGTTTAATTTATAAATAAATATTTTTATAAACATTTTATTTGATTGTAATATAAAATGTTTTTAGGGATAAAATTATACTTATACGAGTGAATCAAACCTTAATTAATATTATAAAACAGTTATTAATTAATTAATTATTGATCATCAGTGTTAAATATATATACTTTATATATTATTTAATTTTTATAATTATATTGTGACTTAAAAACTTAGTTAAAACTTTTATTTACAAAGAAAACAATTTGTGTGTTTCATAAAGCTTTTAAAAAGCTTATAATGAAAATAATATTAAATACATAATAATGTTTATAAATTATAATAAATAAAAAACAAATAATTTATAATGAATTTATCAAAATTACAAAATAATAATAATATGTGTTTTTGAATTATAAAAACATTTTTTACATATCAAACAAAAAATGTTCATGCTAAAAAAGTGACAATTATTCCGGGTGATTCATTTTAAACATGATGTCTGAAACAGTTTTATAAAAAGTTATCTACCATGTTTTAAATGCTTTACATATTAAATTATATTTGCATATTGTAATATAATTTTTTCAATGTCAATTAAAATAATTTTTCAGCAAGATACAATGCGTTTTAATTATGTGATGTGTTGAGTAAACCAACCTAGATACTCCATTTAAAAAAAGTTATAATTTAATTAAATTAAATTATAAAATGTTTGTTTAGTATATTATATACTAATATAACTAATTTGTAATATTACATAAATAATAATTATGTCAAATACAATGAATAATAATACAACAAATAATAATAATAATAATTTAATTCAAAATAATAATAACACTCAATATTTAATTGATGAAAACCTGCACCAAGTGTTTAACTACTGGGATAGGGATCGGGATAATTATTTATGTCGGGATGAAATGCGTGAACTTTGTGCCCGATTTCAAATCCAATCGGACGACTCGGACGCCATATTTGACGACTTGGACCGCGACAGCGACGGTCGGATCAGTTTTGAAGACTTTCGCAACGGGTTTGATGACTACGAAAAAGGCCTGATAGTGACCGGCGCTGGCGATACGTCGGGCGGCGGTAGTGGTGTTGGCCACCGACCAAACAAATTACGGAAAAGTTCGGCCAATACTTTGGGATCTTATGGATGTTTATTGAAAGCACTGGAAACACACAATTTTAGCCAAACATTTGCCAAACATGAATATAAGCCAAAGAAAAAACTTTGTCAATCGGACCTTAATTTGAAAAATAAGTAATTAATTTAGTTTTAATTTTAATTAATAGATTTATTTTTTTTTGTTTTGTAATTACATTTAGTTATATATTCATATAATGTAATTTTGAAATTAACTAAAGTCTATAGTAATTTGACCAAAGAAAGTCTAGACTATCTTGATAGGCTTTTCATATAACTTATATATTATTGTCCAGGTATATTTATTATTATTGTTAAATTACTGTGCTTTTTTAAAATTAAATAAGTAAAGTCATTTTACCGTTTAGAAAAATAAGCTAGTACATGAGCTAGTGTAAATATATTTGTACCTAATAATTAAATGTTTTTTGTTTTGAATGTCAAGTCACAGCTATTATTATATAACTTAAAGTAGCGATAGTTATTTTGTGATATGACCTAGCACTCTTGTAAAACAAGCCGTCATTGTGTTTTAAACTAATTTAAATTTATATTAACATTATATTTTGTGAATTTTTCGTGACAAGGCGATTTTTTGTATTGTTAGACAATTTATATTTGTAGTAATAGACCAGTTTTAATATTATTGTCAAATCATAGCAAGATAAAACAATAGAAAGCATATATAAAATAGTTTAAAAATAAAATTTACTTTGTTCAATATTATTATACAATCAACATGACAATCTATTTATAAATATATCTTGCTTTTATATTTTTGATTTATTATATTGACTTTTATTTTCAAGCTAGTAACATTTGATTTTAACAAGCAGCTTAAAACTATACTGTTTAATTAATTATAGTTTACATAATGTGTACTGGTACATTTTAAAATGTTATATACAGTAAATGTATTTTGCGAAAAGTTTGCTTGTTTGCCATTTGTGTTATTTTATTGTTAATAATTATTTTTATTTAAATTAATTTTATCTTGTGATTTACTTTTATAATATAACAATGGTAAATTATATTTATATTTTTAACATGTTACAATACTAGCTATTTATAATTTAAAACTATATTACTATTACTATAAAGCTTAAATTAATTTACTAACTAATTATTAGTAGTTTTTTAAATTTAAATATATAAATTCATATATTTATTATATAATTTAATTTGTTTATTATTTAAATGAGACGTAAAGTTAAAATAACAACATACAGTTTAATCAAGGTAAATGTTGAAAATAAACTAGTTTATACTTGCCAAAAATATGTTTTATAAAAGTCAATCAAATAAAACACATTACAATTATAAACATTATAATAAATTAAATTATCATTTAATTATTGTTTGATCATAAAAATATAGTTTTAAAAACTTTAATTACATATAACTTTTTAATAATTATTAAATGACTTAAAAATAAATAATAAACTAATTTAATTGAATTCAAAATGTCTTGTCTCAGGAGGTTATCCGAGCACTACATATCGGATCCAACCCAAGACACCCAACTAAACGCTATGACAGTAATCCAGGAACTCTTGGAAAGTGTCAAAGAATTACAAGAAGAAAACCAACGATTGGCTAACTCTTGGATGAGGTTTGGATTAATTTCGTAAAAATACAAGTTTCTAGTCATAAAATAAACTAATATTTTTAATTAAAAAAGTTTTTTATGACAAATAATGATAATATATTTGATAATAACCAGGGAGAAAGAGGAGCATAAAAAGCATCTAGTACATTTGGAGCAAGAGGTGGATTCGCAGGTGAAAGAGGTTGAACATCGGGTCAAACAAAAGGCCAAACAGGAGGTCGAGGCCGAGAAAAAGACAATGAGGGAACTGATGAAGGGTGAAATGGAGGAACTCCAGTCTCATCTATCTAAGTTTGAAAGGGTAGGTCAATCACTAATCTAGTATACCTTCCTAAATAAAATTACCCTATTTATCGGTGTATAAGACCCCATATAACAATAAAAATAAAAATTTTGTTATGAAAACAATCAAGTTGGCTTTAAATTAAAACTTATGTTGGCTTTATTAGTGTCTCTTTTATACCAACAAATAGGGTATTTGTCTCAAATAATAGACAAAAGTTAATTAAAATATGAATAATTAAAACCAAAGTCTTTTATATGGGATCAGATTGACTCGTGGCTGAAGACAAATCAGACAAATATTAGCGAAGAAAAGGTGAATGAAATTCGTAGGAAATTAGACGAATCAATGGTAGACTCCCGACAATTGCGGATGTCTTTGATGGACACGCAGACCAATGTGGCGCTCATGAGGTCAGAGTTGTCTCAATTGAGGACACAATACGATGATAAGTGCCGCGAGTTGGCCACTGAAGTCGGGAGGGTTACCGAACAACAGTCTGAACACCAACACCTCACCCGACAACTTAGTTTACTTCAGTAAATACTAACTTAATTTATATTACAATTAATTAATTATTTATTTAATTTTATAATTCATTATTTATTTGTTGTTGATATTTGTGTTGATAATCACTTGACCACTAAAAGAGAGGCCAATAAGAAACTTCACGATACGAATGACAGTTTACGGTCAGTCGTTGAATTGTCTCAATCGCCGGCCCACTCGCGCCGGCCATCGCCCGAACCATTCAATGAACGCTTAAAACGTGGATCAGTTATCGGTGATTATCTTAGTAATGATAGATTAAATGGCCATGGTAATCTACATATGTCTAGCAGGTTCATTTTTATATACAATTATTAATTTATTATCCAATTTGTGGTGTAAATTAACACTTGATTTGTTTGGATGGTCTGTCTTAAGACTATCGGAAGCAGATCTCGAGTCGGTATCGGTGTTTGGTGTTGAGGGAGAGTTGACCTGCGAGTCGGCCCGTCAATCGTTTTCGTCGTGTCCGCCCATAACATCCATTAAGACAATCGCCGGCACTGACGATATGGACAGCGGTCTGTCGTCGTTGAAGTGTCGGTCACACCAGTCGTCGCCCGTATTGACCGGTTTTTATACGCGATGCGAATCACCGCACAATCGTATGGTAACCGACGGGCGTCCGGATAGTCCGACGCCGTCCTATCAATCAATTGGCAACACTATGAGTGAGGCCACCGGCGCTCCCGACCGTACCTACAAAATCATATTTATTGGCGACGCCTCTGTCGGAAAGTCGACATTTATTTTGCGGCTTTCGAAAGGCGTTTTTGCCGCACAGTTGGCCACCACTTTGGGCGTCGACTTTCAGGTAAACAAATATTTTATTTATAAATTCATATAATATTTTCTGTATTTATTTGTTTAATTATTATTAAAATTCAAAAAGATACTTAATTTAAAGTTGATTTAGTTTTAATAAGTTTAAGAATTAAACAATAATTATATTAAGGCTTAATTTAGTTGGATTGAAAATTTTATTAAATGTTTATAGTTTTAAACTAAATAAATAATTACAAAGTTTGCATTTTTTGCCCAACAATTATCTCCTGGACGACAGGTGCGGACATTTAATTTTGATGGCATGAATATAGCCTTACAATTATGGGACACTGCGGGTCAGGAAAGGTACCGAAGTATTACTAAAAATTATTTCCGTAAAGCCGACGGTATTATGCTTTTATATGATGTGACAAATGAACAGTCATTTTTGAATGTCAGGGAATGGATTACGACTATCGAGGTCAGTTTTGTTTGGTTTGAATTATAACTATTTATTTATTTGATTTTAATTTATAATAATTTTAAATATTGTTTTTGTTTTAATTAAAATTATTTTTAAACCAATAAATAGGAGGTTAAAGCCAAAGGAGTTCCGGTGATGATTGTGGGCAACAAAACTGATTTACGGCCAACTCTTATGGCACAGGATATGAAGTACGTGAGGGCTGAGGATGGCTTTAAGATAGCCCAACAGTACGGGTTAATGTTTGTCGAGACCAGCTGTAAAGATGGCCAAAATGTGATGGCATCTGTGGCTCAAATGACCAAGATTATGACACAAAATGAAGATAATATGATACAAAGTGTCCTAACATTGTCCGATGAAAAGCCTAAACGATTTGGTTGTTGTAGTAAATAAAGTTTTTTGCTCTCTCTCTCTCTCTCTCTCTCTCATATCATAATTAAATCAAACATTTAATTAAACACTAATTGATTTGCAATTAATAAGCAAATTATTTTAAGTTGTTTTATAATATATTTATAGCCGCCATACAAGTCATGGCATTAAATGACAGTATCATTGCTGACAAACATTTGACCGATAAATTTGGGCACAAAAAATATTTCAATCAAATTTTAATTCAAATTTGATTTGTATTTTTGTTTTTATTTTTTTATTTCTATCTAATTAACAATTATATTTATTTAAATTTTGTTTTAATTATTTATAAATTTTGATTTAAAAATTTATTATTATTATTTTTTTCATTATTAAAATTATAATAAAAATTTCTAACATTTTGTTATAAATATAATTTTAATAATTCATGACAAAAAAACCTTTTAGTAATTTACATAAGTAAAAACAAAATTTACATAATAATGTTATTATAACATTAAGCACTAAGTTAGTGCCACTAACACATAAGACTTAAGGCAAGACTACCATGTTACATTTATCTATTTAGCAATGTCTTTTATATGCAATTTATATTAAAAATTGTTTGAATATTTAGCATAAGCTACAGGTGCTCACTAGGAAATAACTATAACCTTTTATTTTATTTGTTAAAATAAAAACATATTGCTTTAAAATATTTGCTTTTTAAAATGCTTGATATACACTGCAATTTATAATATAAAACAAATCATCAGTATAAATTGTTGTGTTTTTTTTGTGCTTGATCTAATATCTAGCTTAAATATTTTAGCTACTAGAATTTATCATATAACTATATTACTAACAGTAAAACAATTATTTTTCATGAATTTATAGTTGAATAAATTTGTATCTAGGTTTTTAAATTGAAAAACATCCAGTTTATAGTGAAATTTACATTTGATTACCGCCTATAACTCGTGTGCCATAAATATACAAATGACTATTCAAATAGACAGTTGTTTTCCGGTCCCCCTATTAAACACATCATTGACAGTGAAAATGTCATGTCTTTATAGTTTTTTAATTTTATTTCAATTTAAAAACATTTAATTTTATGATTATATTTATCTAAAAAAATATGTAAATATTTATTGGGAAAACAGTTGCTATAAATTTTTATAACTATTATTATTATTATTATTTTATTATAACTTTTATATTGAAAAGTGTTTCCAAAGTGTCGGTCATTTATGTTTGTCAGGTGTGGCACAGGTAGTGATGATTGCAATCATTTTTTCAATTATGTGATTATTTGCTAAAACATTGTTATAATTATTAAATTTAAATAACATTTGTTTCCGATTTAATTTCATACTAAAATTTATAATTAATTTAAAAAACATTGTAAATAAATAATTTTAAACACATTTATATTAAACATTTAATTAGTTAATATAGTAAAATTTGTGTCATAATATTTAGTTAAATAAATATTTTTAAAAATAATTATTTTTATATATAAAATAATTAAGATATTAATTTTGTCTAAATTAATAATTAGGATATTGAGTACAGTCTAGTCAGCACTTATTGTTTTTGTTTATTATATTGTTTTAATTATTTTTTATAATTAGCATAATTGTTAATTTAATTATTAAAACTAATTATATTAAATACAAACTAGGGTTACGATAAAGAGATTAAAATGTAAATAATAATTATATATTATTTTTTATGCATGAGCTTAATGACATTAATTAAAACTTATAACTAAATGTAATTTAATTTTGTATGGTTTTAATATTTTTGTATGATTTTAATGTAATTTTTAAAATAAATTTTGTTTAGTTTTAAAATGTATTTGAAATTTATTTTAATTATTAATTATTAATTATTGATTTAATATTTGGCTTAATATTTTAC
>JAQIWK010001469.1:0-10394 GCA_034695265.1 Dissorhina ornata
CTCTCTCTCTCTCTCTCTCTCTTTCTCTCTCTCTCTCTCTCTCTCTCTCTCTCTCTCTCTAATGACTTTATTTTAACTATTAATACAAAACTATATGAATAATAATTATATTGTTTGCCAATCGATTGATTTTGGAAATAAATAATAAATCATAAATATATATTTTTTGATTGTAATAATAATTGAATACACGGGTAACAAAAAAGTAAATATCATTATAAGTTTTTATATAAGTTTTATATAACAACTTATAAACGCAATAAACAAAATGAAACTCAAAAAATTTAATATATTAAATGTATTGGCTATTCAATGGTTGGCATTGATTGCAAAATAGACAATAGATATATAAAATACAAGACATGATAAAAACCATATACTTATTTGCATATAAATATGATATATAAATATATATGAATATTATAATAAACAAAATTGTACTAGTATAGTATACAATCAATATATGTTATTAACAAAATTAATAATTATTTATTGATATAAATATTTAATGTAATTTAATGCTAACTACAAAATAGTTATAACAATTACAAGACTTTATTCAAGACTTTTTTAGTTTTATTACTTAATAGTAATATTGGTTATCATATGATTGACTCTCGACTAATGGATATTAAATGTTAATTCAAATAAATGGTGCAAATGTTAGGCAATATATATATATAATAAATATATCTAAACAATATTTTGTTTGAAGTTTATTCACAAAACAATATTCTGCTTGATAACTATCTAGATAATATTTATTATTAGTAAAATACCATACAAAACAATTTTTCATTACAATATTTTGTGATTAAAAGTTTTTTTAAAAGTGAAATTAACAATATAAAACAATATAATTAATAAAATATAACTTAATTAACAATTAATTTTAATTACAAATGACTGAATCACAGTATAAGCCACTGCCTAAGCCGACGCCAAACACCAAGTCATCACCAAAAGCCGAGATGGCATCCAAACCAATGACCAAAACGGCAAGCAATCCCTCCATCGCCAGCAATGGCACCGCAAAGCCAACGACTGGCGGTACGCGATCCCAACCGCCGACACCACCGGTCAATCGTAAGACGACTCAAGTGCGTCCATCGCCGCCCCAATCCCTTAAGATGTCTCCCAAACCAACGCCAAAGACGCCAACACCGCGTAGGACACCGGCGTCGCCGCCCGCCAAAGCCAAGTACAGTAATAATCGCATTAATTCATTATCGCGGCCCAAGAACTCGTCGCCCGATTCGGCGGCCGATTTGCTGGCCAAACAGGCCGAACCCGTGATGAAGTTTAAAGAAAAGTTTCCCAATCATACCAATCAAACCCGATTGGACGGCAATTTTATCAAAAATGGTCAAATGCGGGAACTGCTCAAAAAGACTGAAGTATATAATGGCGGCCCTAGAACTGTACCTGGTCATCGTACGGGCGGTATGTCACCCGTCAAAACTGAATCATCGCTCGGCGGCTATCAAAATGGGTATTAAATTTGTTTTATTTTTAAATTAATTATTATTTATTTAATGAGTAAACTATTTATTAATGTATAATAAATATGACATTAAACTAGATATTATTTGACCATTGCTTGCGCTATGAATATCAATAGTGGTCTTAATTTTATTTATCAGATAATTGTCGTCCTTTTTATTATTTTTTTATAATCAGATATATATTTGTATTTAGTTTTGTTCCCAATATATTGAACTCAAAATGTGATTTATTATATCATATTTTTTTTGGGACAAAACTATTTGATATTATATTTTTTATTTAGTTTACAATAGTTTTTGATATAATAGTTACAAACTATAAATCTCATTATATTTGTTTATTTGCTTTTTATTTTAAATTATTCTTGATAAAAATTACATTTCTAATTATTTATATTAATTTTTGTGTATTTTAATGTTTTGTAGTTCAGGCAATTTAGTACGATAATTACCATAAAGTATTACAAAGGTTATCAAACAAATATTGAATTTACCTTGCTAATAAATTAGAATTTTTAATAATTTTAATAACTGCATAAATTTAAAAAAAATATTAATTTTAATAGTTTCAATTAAAATCTAAAGTTTAAAATAAGACAAAAAATATGTTATTTGAGAAATTACTTTTGGGAATTACAGTAATTTTCATACCAAACAATATATTGTTTTTTAGTTTGATATAACTTTTCACGCAAATTATTTTATTTTATTATCTATTTTTTTATTAATATATTTACATTTTATTGGATATATTTTTAATGAATTGATTTCATTATTGTTTTTAATTAAATTAAATATATATATTTTTATTGTTTGATTATTATTTTTACAATACAATACACATATTACATGTCATTTACTCGTGTATTACGTCCAGAATATTCAGTTTATATACACATATAATATACATAAAAAATCAATTTAAAAGTTTATAGACACTATACATAACTTTATTTTATATCTACCACATTATAAATACAATAGTAAATTGTGTTAGATACTTTTTTTTATTAGACATCTCAACATTTAATTATATATATATATATTTCTCAACAACAACAAAAAATTGCTAATCAATTCATACAATATTTTTATTATTGCATATATTTTACAATAAAATACTTTCATTAGTAAAGAAATAACACAAAAAAAAGTTACACAAAAAAATCAATAAAACTTTCATTTTATTTATAGTCTTACTCTTTTTTTTATGATTTAAAGTTATAATTATTTATATTTTTTTTAACTTTTATTTAATTTTAAAGGCATTACAATAACAATACAAACGGCTTTACCACCGATGAGGATGAGTTGGAAAAATTAAAGACTAGGTTAGATGAAATGTATTTGAATGGTGGGATGACTCCCATTAATATGAATAACAATATAAAACCAATTAAAACAAATGGTATTGTAATTAATGGGTTGGTTAATGGTGGGACCAACACCAGGGCTGGCCACCACCACCCGTACGACACTAATCATTATCATAATCACAATAATAATAACAACAGCGAGAGTACCACACGTGGGTCGACCTCCGGCTCGTCGGCCGAATCGTCTTCCATACATACGCCGCCCAGAGATCGACTCAACTCGGAATCGGACGGTTCGGTCACCCGATCGCGGACACCGTCGGCCACCGGCACTAATAGCAGTACTGGTGGTGGCACTGGTGTACCCAAGTTTTGCCACCAGTGCGGCACTAAATACCCCTCAACTATAGCCAAGTATTGCTATGAATGCGGTTCCCGACGGCTCGGAACTGTTGGACCATTTATTACACCTTAACGTCTACTGTAATTGTTTAACAATTTAATTAATTATCATTATTATAATAATAACTTTTAACAAATTTATCTATCGTAACTTTTTAAATTTTATTTTAAATAATTATTTTAAATTGAGTTTTAATTTTTTTAATTAATTAAAACATTATAATTTCATTTATAACTATTTCCGTCCATTTTATTTGTTATAAACAAATTTAGAAACAAGATCATTTCTTAATTAAATGTATTATTTCTTATTATAATAATTTTCAATTTTAATTCATCAATTAAATAAATATATAATGTTTTAAAATTAAAATTTGTTTATTATTTTATTTCCTAAATAATAATTTTTAAAATTTTTAAACATAAATTTTAAATAATGATTTTTATATTACACTGGAATATTATTTATAAATATTATTATTTATTTATTGTTTATTGTATTGCTAACTTATCTGGATCATTATTTTTTACTATTGTTTATATTTATTATAAAAATTAATATTTAATATATTTTTTAATATAAATAATTTCGTGCATATATTCAATTTTTAAGTGTTGTTTCATAATAACAATATATAATTTACATTATAATTGACTATAAAAAGCATATTTAATGCAAAATTATTTATTAAAAACATCAAAGTATATGCGATTTCAATGTCAAAGTGAAATAATATATATTTATATAAACTTTTTAAATAAAATTTAAAAAATACAAGAAAATAGGCTATACTATAGTTTCACTATAAAAATCATATACAAAAAAACTTTCAGCTTTATCATTTAATTATACCTTAATATTCATAAATTATAATTAAAGTATCTAGATATAAAAAATTAACTAGCTAGCTTAAAAAATTTACACCAGAATAATTTATAAAAAGTATTAAATACCATATAATTGTTATATAATTTTTTAAATAAATATAAAAACAGGGAGGGTGCAATTTATTTGTACAGGTAGAATATTGTGCATAATACATGTATATACAGGTATATACAATTAAATAAATGTTTTGACTATACCATATAGTTTTACTTTTTAATTAGTCAAATACATTATGTGACCTCAATATTGTTTAAATGTTTTAATACACAAAATAATATTACATAATAAAGTCGTTTCAAAATTTATACAGTTATCTAATATTTTCATCACTACTTACGCTACTTATATAACTAATTTTTTTGTGAGTAATATAACTATATTATAACAGATTAACTGTACACCTGTTAATAAATCATACAAAAATATATTATTATTGTTATTATATAACATAATCGGCATTGACTGTAGTATAACTATGACGTCAGCAACAGTTATATTATAACTTGAGTACAAAATAAGGTTAATATTTGTTGCAATTTTCCATATAAAGCTAGTTAAGAATAGCTACAAATAAAATATAGTTTGGTGTGAATTTAGCCAGATTCTTGTATATTGGGAAAAATATACTCAAATATATTAGCATTACAAAACTTTTTCAACTAGTTTATAATTAACTAGTAATTTAATTTACAATTATTAACCTGATTATTTTAGTTAATTATTATACAAATTTATAAATCTATTTAACCGTAATTTATAACCAAATAATTGTATTTATCATATAAAATTTTAAATACATTTATAGATTAAAAATATAATGTAATATAAAAGGGTTTGAATGTATCGTTAAGAAAGTGTTGTTGTGTTGTATTGAGTGGTGTTTTACGGCTTTTACTGTAGTTTTCAATTCAAATGAATGAGTGATTCAATCATTCAATCAAAACAAATACAATATATTTTGTATTGACTTTCAATGCAAACAAACAATCAGTCAATCAATTGATTGGCCACTAAATCGGTGGTCACTTTTGGTTACCATTTATTATCAACACTATTAGACAAACACATCACCAAATGGATCCAAACCCAGACCACAACACTACTCCTGAGCAACACATTCACACCAATCATAATAACAACAACAATGATGTCTCACCACAAGAGTTGATCCCAAATAATATCAATGAAGATCTGAATTGTAATGTAAATAATGAGACAATTAATGGTCAAAACAAATCACAACAACAACAACAAGAAAATGGTTTGTCTTTACTATTCAATACAAATTATCGACAAATGTCTTAAACATATTGTTTACTCATCCCATGACTAACAGGTACCGCACCGATAGTTGACCAGACATTGTCGGCCACACCATTGTCTAAGTCGGCGGCCACTGAATCGGACACTCAGTCCATGTCATCGATGTCTAGCGGTGGCGGTGGTGTCGGTCCAGACAGTCAACCCTTACCACAGCAACTACGGTCTCATTCAGCCGGCAATTACCGATCGATACCGCCGTTGAGACAAAGGGTAACATATTTGGGAAGCGCTGCCATCAATGCGCCCCGAAGTGAGGCCGAAATACAGCGCAATATGGCTATACTTAACGATAGCCCGTCGGCGATGGATATCACTCTAATTGTGCCAAAAAGTCCCGAAGAGTGCGTCCAAATGATTGAGATGACCGGCGAATCATCGCCTGCCGTCGACCTCTCAGCCGATGTGTCGATGTCATCGTCGGGCGAAGCGTTAACCACCCGAACGGGTGACCAGAAATTGATGGCCGAGTTTCCCATATCTCGTATCATATTTTGTGCCCGCGGTAAACAAGAGTCTAATGAACGCCAGTGTTTTGCGTTTACCGCATCGCACGGGTCCACCTTTGAGACCGGTGTCATCCAGTGTCACGTCTTCAGGTGTCAGTCGACCCGAACTGTTGCCGAAATACTTGAAGCGTTTGGATTGGCGTTTAGGTATTGAATTGATTTGATTTGTTATTAAATTTTTAATTTGTTTTTGTTTTTTTTGGTCACAATTAAGACGTGTCCCGAACAACAATACCACAAATCAAGACATCAATGTAGTGATGGAGTCTGGCCTCGAGATCAAAGAGGACACCGCCGACGGCAAGTCGACGCTGTGTCCGCGCGATAAGGAGTGCTTCAAGTTTAAGGCCAACACCGAGAAAAAGATATGTATTGCCATTTTCCAGGACACCACCCAATCCAGGGTTACCCTCAACATCGAAAAGTGTTTCGGAATGCTTTTATCTCCAGGTGTTTATTGATATCAAGATATTTTTTAATTTTAAAAATTATGTCAAAACTATGAATAAGTTTTAATGATTTGACAGTATTTTTTTGGTCATAAAATTAATGGCTTGAAATGTGTTGACTCATTAAGACTGTTGATTATTATTAATTTGTTGTTTTGTTTAAATTTTATTCATTTATTTTTTGATTAATTAAATTGATTTTGTTTTGTTTTGTATCCATTTAAAAGGTCGTAACGTAAACTCATCAGATATGGTAGCGATAGGCTTGTTATCGATGACCAAACATCAGGTGCCGAGCGGTGACACACGAAAAGTGGTCACTCAATGGCAGATAATCGGCGCCTGGAATCCAACGGAACCGTTGTTTGAAGTGTTAAACACTGAGACGCCGCGCGACACTCGGGTTTACTTTACAATAGCCGTAGATTTGGTGGTACAGGGCATCCAAGAGCCGGTCAGGTTTGTGTTTGAGGCTAAGGCTAAGATAGTGCCGCAAACATCCGTATCGGACAAGTTTTGGATCAATTTACCGGCCCTAACGAAGGGTAAACCATTACACGAACAGTTTCACGTCCAGCTTAGGGAACGGGTCAACTCGGAACCAATGGCCAGATTTGATGTCATATCGTGTTTTTCGGCCACTCAACTGTCCCATCAACGACACAAATTGGCCCTTAGATTGCGGTCAGACTCGGCCGGCCAACACTCGTTAGGCGACCGGTCAGACTCGCACCGGGCGTCCGTCACATCGTTGCCCACGCCGTCCAACGACGAAAGTGAGGACAACGATGAGCCGTTGCCCAGCGGTACCGGTATTGTTAGCAAAGAGTGCTCCCAAACCGAACTCGACGGTAAGGGCCGGACTGGAGAGACATGTTTTGTCTGTCGTTTGTAGTGATTTATATTAATGTTATGTTTATGTAAAGGTTGGGCCGATTTATTGAACAAATGGCACCAAAATTTAAGCCAAAGGCCAAAACAGGTGCAAACGCTCGTCAAACGAGGCATACCGGAGGCGTTGAGGGGTGAGGTTTGGCAGCTATTGGCCGGTTGTCAGGACGAAGTGACACTTATGGACCAATACAAAGTACTCATCAATCGGGAGTCGCCCTACGAAAAGTATATCGAAAGAGATATTAACCGTACTTTTCCGGCTCATGAGTTCTTCAAAGAAAGTGGATCTTTAGGTTTGTCATCAATTTCTCTCTCCCTCTCTCTCTCTCTCTCTCTTAGTCTCTCTCTCTCTCTCTACGTAAACACAAACTAATTATATTTTTTATCGTTAAATAGTTTGTAAACATTTTGTTTTTGTAAATTTAAGATTAGGTATTAATTCGCTATAAAAATGCTTAAAATTATTTACTTATTAACTACCGTTGCTATCAATACAGTAAACAAGTGTTTAAATAACGTTATCATTAATTATATGTTAAATCAAATGGGAATTTAAAGTAAATTGAGTTTATTTGAGTTAAATATTTATAGTTTATTTGGGATTTGATTAGCTATTAATGATTGAAATAGAAATTATTGTTTAATAATTTAGTATTCAATCAAATAATGGTTTATATATCAAGTGTTGAATGGGTAGAGTGTGGGGGCGTTTGCACCAAATGTTTAGCAATGTTTAGCTATATTTGTTAACAGTTAACAATTGGTTAGGATTAGCATTCATATGAATCATTTGATTAATTAATTTTGTTATTAATTAGTTTTTATTGTTAATTAGATTTAATAGCAGTTTTAGTCATTGATAGGAAATAGTTATTAAATAATTTATATTTGAAAATAACCAGGATATAAATTAAAATTAACATGCAAAGAAAATACAATTAAATTGAAATATAAATAAATTTTTATACAAAATTTTTAAAACATTTATTAAAACTAATAATAATAATTATTAAAATTAATTAAATTATCTGTTTGTATGTATAACTCATAGGTCAGGATTCATTGTTCAAGTTATGCAAAGCGTATTCAAACTACGACACCGAGATAGGCTATTGTCAGGGTCTGTCGTTTTTGATCGCAGCCCTACTCTTACATATGCCGGAAGAGCAAGCGTTTTGTGTTTTATGTAAAATAATGAATGATTACGGACTCAGAAACCTATTTCGCAATGGTTTCGAGGAATTGCAGCTCAAGTTTTATCAATTGGAAAGGGCTATGGACTCACAAATGCCACAACTTTACTCACATTTTGCCGATTTAGGTACACATCCAAAGTTCATACCCTAATTTATGGTGTATTACCCGCACATACAGTGATGTATAAGATTGTAATCGAGATAAGATTGTAAAACTAAAATTTTAAGTTTATTGAATTTGAATATTGATTTACAACTTTTGTTTGCTGTATGACTTTGCTGTGCCGGTTTTACGCTGTAAATTAGGGTGAATGGTATTTAGTGATTGATTTGATTGATTGAAATATGAATTATATGTTTGTAAACTAGGCGTTGAGGCGCATATGTATGCTTCGCAATGGTTTTTAACGCTATTTACGGCCAAATTTCCACTTCATGTGGTGTTTCCTATTTTGGATCTGTTTTTATTGGACAAAATGGACACAATATTTCAAATAGCGTTAGCCTTACTGTCCATATCTAAGAAAGACTTACTGGCGCTGGACTTCGAGGGTGTCTTAAAGTATTTTCGTGTATCGCTTCCCAAGAAGTTTCGGACCGAAGAAAATGGTAAATATCTGTTACGCACAGCCGTTGGCATCAAAATAAAGGTTTGTTTGATATTTGTTTAGTTATTAGTTAGTATTAATAACTTTTTAATCATTAATTTAGTAATAAATAAATGTTTTTTAATTTTTAATTAAGAAATTAAAAAAATACGAAAAGGAGTACCAGATATGGAAAGAGTCGACAAAAGTCGAGAATCCAATCGATAGGTTAGAGAAAGAAAATAAACGTTTATTGGACTCAACCCTAAGGCTAGAGCAAGAAAATGATGATTTGGCACAAGAATTGCTGACCACTTGTACGTCAAAGATTAGGTTGAGATCTGATTTGGACAAAGTTGAAGACAAAGCCGAAACACTATCGACTGAATTGCTAACCACTCGTAGTCTTCTGGTCGAAGTGGAGGACGAAAAAAAGCGATTAGAAGATGAAGTCAAGTGTTTGAAAGTCAGTTAACAATACAATTAGTTTTGTTTTTTAATTAGTATTGATTTTAATTGTGTTTTGGTTTGACTTATGTATAGGAAATGTGTCGCCGAGAGTTAGAAAGGGCTGAACTGGAAATTAGCCGAAACGCCAAAATCATAGCCGAATACAAGCAAATATGTTCACAATTGCAGTCCCGGTTTGAATCGGAACAGTCGTCGTCGCGCGAGTCCTTACAAAAAATCTTAGTTAAGGTCCGGACGTGTGAACAATGCGCCCAACTATTCACCAATAATTGTACGCTTAATACCGACGGTAATGGCATTAATGGCGGTCCAAACGGTGGTCTGTGCGCCGCCGATGACGACCCGTTATCAGTGAATGGAGGATCAAATCAATTGCAGCAAAAGATTGATGAATTGGAGACTGAATTGGTTAAGTCAAAGGTGGCGTTGGTTGAGGCCGAGTGCCATAATGAGGTATCGTTGCCCTGGCTTTTCATTTATTTAATACAAGTATTTGTTTGCAATAAATTGTTTCATAATTATTATATTCATTGAAACGTATATTATATTACATTTATATTATTGGATAGAAATTTGTCATTTAATTATGCATTTGATAGTTATTTTATGAATATATTTGTTGAATACATTTCACTCGTTGTTATGATTTTATTAATTTTTTAAATTATTGATGAGATTTTTGCTTTTATTACTGGTTTTACGTAAAAATATATATTTTTAAATGTTAGTTTCAAATAGATATACACTTTTTATTAATACATAAATAAATTATTTGTAGGATTTTCTTGTAAAATATTTATTGATTGAATTTTTAAAATAATTTGGTGGTAAAGCCATGGATGCTATGAATTAATAA
>JAQIWK010001470.1:0-10391 GCA_034695265.1 Dissorhina ornata
TGTAAAACTTTGTAAACTAATTCAAATATATATATATATATATATATATATATATATATAAATTTTAAAAATAAAATTAATTTATTACTATTACATCTATTTATGTTTAAATTTTAGTTTGGAAAGTTAAAGTAGGATATAAGTGGTAAGTTACAATAAAGTTTTAAAAATAGTTAATTGTTTAAATGTTTTAGGAAACTTATACAAAAATACTACATAAGTTAAAAATATTATCATAAATATTACAAGTGTTAATAATTATCAAATTATTACAGCGATATAAAGTAATAATGATTTTATAATTTTTGTATAATAATTGTTAAATAATTATTTTAGTTAAATATTTCAAAGTAAAGGAAGTAATAACACGGTTAGAGAAGGAAGATGATAATCAACGAGTTATAAATGTAATACTTATATCAATTATCTTGTTTCTAATATTTACTATGATGAAATCCAAGCGAAACAAGCTAAAACAACAGAAACTGGCCAAGACAATATTATTAATAATAATAATACCATTAAACCTAATGAGGCAAAAATTGAAACGCCAAACACATCTATATATAAAGCAATATGTTGATTACTGATCCCGTAATACTATTCATAGTATGAATATTCATATAATATTTATTTAATATAAGCAATTAATTGCCAAATAATAGCAAAATTTACGAATTGATACTAATTTTGGCAATAAATAAAATTTTTTTATCAATTTTTAAAAATAAAATCTAATTAATACCTTGGGCTCACCTACACTAGTTTAGAAAGTTTATAACATAAGTTGTAAGTTACAGTAAAATTTACCAAATAACTGATATAAACTTTTAAATAAAAACTTATATAGAAATAATAAATAAATTACAATTATTATCATAAATATTACAAGTGTTAATTATCTTTAAATAATTTTTGCATTAAAATTTAAAATGATTTTATAATTTTCAAAATACAGTGGCAGGTTATTGATCAAAAATAATTATCAGTCAATTAATGAAGGTTTATAATTAAAATATTAAAAATACTTATTAAAAAATGATTAATCTCTCCTTCACATCAGTAGTCATATTTTTGCAAACATTTTAAACTTTATTAACATATAATTTTATGTAGGTCATACATATTTGATGTAAGTTATACTTCAAGCATTTATATAATATTATAACTTAAATTAAAAATTTGACGTAATTTGGACCACTAAATTTTTAAATGGGGTGACTTGAGCAAAAACATTGGGCCAATCGGGCAAAAAAGTGGGGCGACTCGGGCAAGTCGGGTAAATAATGCAAATCCAAATTTGTTTGAAGTATTTCATAGAAAATAGTATTAGTATTGCTTTGAAGTGAAACCAAAGTTTTATCTAACGTTTCTTTGTCTGCGAGAACAACCGACTTATCGATAGACCACTCCTTAAACGCGGCCAACAGTTCCCGACAATCGGGTCTTTTGGCCGGATTGTTGGCTACCATTTGATTTAGTTGTTGTTGCAACTGAATTACTGGTGAGTTTAGCTCATTATTTGTTGAATACATCAATTGACTATTTTAATTAATAAAATAAAAGTATAAAGCAAAATAAAATACAAAAATATAAAATAACAAATCTAACCTATCAGTGTCAAAATTAAAAACATCCATGTCAAATATTTGACCGCCTATTATGCCCAGACTATAAACATCGCTTTTATGATCATATTTATCACATTGCAATACTTCCGGGGCTATATATCTCATGTCTACCACATTTGCCGTTTGTTTGTTTATAGTCTTATGGCAAACCCGTCGGTTGCGAATGACAGCCAAACCAAAGTCACATAACTTTATCCGTTGTTTTGTACCCGACTTTTGTGTAATTAATATATTTTCGGGTTTAAGATCTCTGCAAATGACTGGTATTTGTAATTCATGTAAATATCGGACACAATCTAATAGTTGTTGAAATATAAGACATGAAAAGTAATATTCAATTAAATGCATGGGTTGTGTATTTGATTGCCGACCAAACACTTGTCCCTTGATTTCAAGAATATCCCGAAGATTTTGCGGACAAAACTCCATAACAATATGCAATGAATTGCTTTCAATCCATGAATTATAATATTGAACACAATATTTTGAATTTATTTTAGCTAATTGTTTCACCTCTTGGTTTAGTGTATTGCACTCATTGTTTTGAAAATCTATGAAATCAATTAAAAATTTATTTATTATTCAAAACACATATTAAATGCTTTAAAACCTGTTATATAAATGGATTTAACTGCATATATCTTATCATCAAAGTAATGCTTAACTTTATATACTGTCCCAAAACAACCTGAACCTATTATGGCCAACACTTTGAATGTATCTTTGTAAGGATAGCTACCAAATGCTAGTAATAAAATAAAGTTTGCAAATAAATATTTAAAACATAAATTATATTTCAATAAATACTTACAATATACTTTAAGTGCATATGAGAAATCATAAAATGACAATGATTTTAATTTAGTTTTAATTTCAATATAATTTTGTTTATTTTCAATATCTTTACTGAAATTTATTGTTTGATAAGTGATTTGACATTCATTTGAATAAAATTGTTCAAAATGATTATATTGTGTTTCAATCACTTCATTTGAATTAATTTTATAAATTTTATCATCAATTAAAACACTTATAAAGTCTTTGCAATTATTGTTTAGCGTATGGTATGAATTAATTTGTTGTATGTCTTGTATTTTAAATTCAATTTTTAATTTTTTTGGTATTAAATCAATGGTTTCTATCTTATTGTTGTGATTTCCGCAAAAATAAATTAAACCAGTATTTGTCATAAAGTAAGTCATATATTGAGTTGAAGTGATTGTTTGGACGTTTTTAAGGGTTGGTATTAATTGGGGTAAAAGTACTTTATAATATAGTAGTGGTTTATTGTGTCCCAATTGATGCTCCCTATTGTCACCCCAACTAAACACCAGCCCTTCACTAGTGATAGCAAATGAACTGCAATTAAAGCAATAAATTGATTGAATTTTATAACTATTAGTAATATGCACTTCAATTGGTGTATAAATGTTACCACTTTGACCGCACCCGACCTGTCCAAACGCACCTAAACCCCATCCATACACCCGACCATCACTGGTCAATGCCATTGCGTATTGAAAACCACAACTAATTTGTTGGACATCTTTGTCGTCGAAATATTCAATAACTTCTGGTTTCAGGTAATCATCATTAGGTGTCAAACCTCTACCCAATTGTCCGCCACTATTGTGACCCCAACTGTATATACGGTTGACTTCATTCACTGCTAACACAAAATCGGATCCGTTTTGAAAGTATTGTATGTTTTGACCACTTAATTGTGGGATCAGTTGTGGTGACTCTACCGGTGACTTGTTTTGTCCCAAACCCAGACAACCTGAATAATTATTACCCAATCCGTACACTAAATCATCATTTGTTACATACATTACATTTTTGCCCATAAAATCATCAAAAATATATAATAATTTAATACTTTCTACTAAATCTGATAGTTCAATATTATTACAAATTACAAATTTATTTAAAATATTCCACTTAATATACAAATCCATTATATTACACAAAGTTGTTGTTACAACTAATAACTTTTAAATAAAATAGCATTTAATTATAACAAATATTTTAATTTTTTTAAATAAATAAAAGTATTAATAACATTTATATTTTGTACTAGTATTATTATATTAGTAATATAGTGATAAATTAAATTTTGAATATAGTTTTATATAAATACATAATATTATTGTGCACACATTTTGTGCTGCACAATTATCACGCATTTACCCAGTGAAAATAATTAATATCATGTGTTTGGCAAATAATTTAATATAATTGTCATTTTATAAGGCAGAAATAATATACTTATTTTTTTGATGATGATTTTAAATGAATTAAAAATTAATTTTTAATCAAAATAATATATATCAACAAGTTATGAATAGTTTGACATAAATACAAAGTTTTACAAGATAATTTGTTTTAAGACCTAAATAATAAGTAAATGTAGTATAAAGTTTATAAAAAACAAAAAACCTTGTATTTATTCAAGATAACTGTTACTATCAGTCATTAGATCAACTAATTATATATATATATATAGTTGTATAAAACTCAATTAATAAATATGGCGGCTTAATAATGTAAAATTTAAGTTAATTTTTGGTTAAGTGAATAATTCAAGTGATAACGTTAAATGGATTTAGTATTAAAAAATGTAACCAGGATCATTTTGGTTTTAATTAAAAATATATTAATTTGATTAATATGATTAAAAAGTTTCAGTTTAGTATTACTTATTTATGAAAGACAAATTGGCAAGATCTGAAGTACTGTTTTGTTGAGGTATATGCATTTTAGCAATTTTATTTGTTATTAAAGTTATAACTTCATATGGTCGGAAGTAAGCAATCACTTAAATATAAAATTACAAACTAACAAATTATTTATAAAACAAAATGAATTTAATTAAATTTATAATTTAGCCACAAAATCTGTCCATAGCATCAATAGGTCTGATGTGTCCACAGTCCTTTTGGGCAAGCAATATATTTTATGACCTGGGTACATATTTGGCTTATTTTTCACAAAATTGTTTGGGGATTAAATTAATGGATGTCTTGAGACCAGATCTAATTGGTCATCAAATTGGTTATCCAATTACAATGGCATCGGTGGACAAGATATTGTTGATGTGGTGTTACACACAGTTATTAAAACCACATAAACTTCACAAAAGGTTAGAGTATCTGAACGATCATAAGATACCAACTCTTGTGGTTTACGGAGAAAGAGATAAATTGATGCCTAAAACAAATTTTAATGATTTATTACGAGATTTATGTGTAAATCAAACTGATTTTATACGATATTTGTCTGATGTGAGCGCCGATAATGGTTTGAAAGAAGTTGATGACAATAATTGGATCAAAGTTGTGATGTTTGAATTGGGACGACATATGGCTTACAATAAGTTTGGCGATAATGTTAACAAACATATTGCTAGACATTTATAAATAATAGTTAACAAGATAATTATATTTGATTAATTAGCAAATAAAGTATTATGTTGTTAATCAACTTACTTCTAAACATTTATTAAATTGAAATAAAATTACAATTTAAGTTAATTTAACTTATATTCAAATATATCTTAATTTTGGTGAAACACTTTAAATTGTTGTGGACGTGCGGTAAACGGGCCAACAGGACAGGCCATGTTTAGGCCCTAAATGAACCTTTACCAGCGCCTAACGCTGGGAGTGGTTGAGACGATAGTAAAAGTTATTTTTTCGGGTCGACCGCGGGTTTAGGCCGCGCGACACAAATACATTGGTTTGTGTCCTCAGTGTTTGAGTCGCCGATGACCAACAATGAGTGACAGATTGGTTGGAAATGCAAAATATAATGACTTGTATTGAGTTCCGGACTTTGACTACGGGACCCAATTTGGAGGTCACGGGAAGTGGGGCCCTATTTTCTGAAGATCTCAGATGATTGGTATACCAATGAGGAATATACAGTTAAAATTAAATTAAAATGGCATAATTACAAAGTGGTTAAAATTTATTTATTGTAATTGTGATTAAAACTGATTAAAAAAAATATACAAGTGTTTGACTACACGGTAGGCAAACACTTGTATATCTGAATGGGTATTTTACTTAAGTTTAAATTACTTATAAAACTAAATAATATATTTAATGTAAAATATATTTAATCTTAATTTTTAATAATTAAATTTAATCTAACATTATTATAAATTAATAATTAAAAAAAACAAACTTAAAATATTAAGTTAGCATATAAAGAATATTATCAGAATATTTATTTATTTATTTAAAAACAACCTTGATTATTGTAATCGTTCACATAAACTACTACGTAAGTATCCAGATAAAAATTAAAACAGGAAACACTAAGGATTAGCAATAAGTATTTGCAATATTTATGCAAACAACATTAAATTATAACACTCAAAATATTTATTTAAAAATTTTGAAATTTAATAAAATAATTATAAAAAAAACTTTTATTTGTGTTGAAAACGAATAAATAATATCAATATAATTTAAAATGACCCATCTTCTGTCACCACCATCCACAATTTTAAATGCAATATGTAAATACCATTACACAAATAAATATTATAGTTACAAATATAAAAACTTTAAATAAAAAGTTTCAAAATATAATTTATTATTTTCCATCCGATACCTTTTAATCACCTAACTTTCTAGACAGCCTGATAGATAAAAAAAATTTAACTAAAAGTCAAATACAAATTTACTTAAGTAGAAACAGTGTTTATTGAGCTTGCAATTTTAATTGTTATTCATTCAAAGAATAAAATTTTTATAATTATATTTAATTACTAATTAAAATGTATAAAAAATTGTCTCTTAATTGTTTGAATACATTAACATTTGTGATTTCGTATATTTAAAGTCTATTAGACTATTGAATGAAGTTATGGTTAAATATATTGTTAACTATTGTTTGATTTTGGGGACAAAAACATCCGTTTAGTGAGCATTGATTGGATACACTAGTAAATTGAAAATTTAATTATTTAATGATTATTAAAATATTTATAAATTAAGGTTAAGTAATATCTGACCGGTATTTGTTTCATATGATCAAGGGTTTGATATTTAGGAAAATGTTTAGCCATCAATTGGTTAACAAACGTAAATAAAGTGACCAAATCGTAGTCACTTTCAATACAACAATATTGATTCAAAACTTTTACAATGGTTTGAATAAAAGGTGATCCATGTACTTTGTGTTTCCATGAAACATATCCTAATTTAAGTTTAAATTTTAAAATTAAAATGTATAATAAATAATATATAATTAATTTAATAATTCAATTTTAATAGTGCTAGCACTATTTATCAAGCAGACAATAAAAGTAATTACCTGGAACAGTACTATAATAAACTAGAAAGTCAGCCATAACTGGTATTTTATAAACATATTGTGTGGTATGGGGCAAATCGGGACTAGGTCCTCCAAGTGATTTTAACATTTTCCAACCGAAATCAACATTTATGCCCCGACATGCCTATTCATATATACAATAAACTTATAACATGTAATTTTATCTAGCTTTAATTTGTTGCTATAAATAAACCTGGATAATGAAAATCTTTGGTTTTCCAGCTAAAGATGGACACAAAATTGGCTTAAAGTATGAAAACAATGTTTCAGTCCTATATGGGGTGTCCCGGGCGTAGACATGCTGTTCATCGCCGTGTGTGACCACAACCACTAATAGACAATCGCTGTCCGAGTGGTCTTCACAGGCAACTAAACAATTAAATAATATAGTTATTAATTATTAATTATAGTTAATATACTAAGTTTTTATAACTAACTTATAGTCATCTGGTCCTCGATTTGCCTGTGCGTTGGATCACTCATAACAAAAACATCAAAACCTAGTTTCTTGAAACAAGTGGTCATATCTTGACAATCGGTAACAGTTCCCTCTCCTCTATCGTCAAGATTCAAATGTGGATCAAATACTTGATGATCAAGAATAAGACAACGACCTCTTCGGCGGTGATTTTTATATGAAATATTGATAACCGGGATATCCATTTCACTCATACATTCATTTGATTGAATTTCACTTTTATATACAAATTAAATATTTTTTAAATATTGTATTTACTTAATTAATTAAATTCTTAATATTATATTAAATTACACTTAAACCTCTAGTTTTTAAGTTTTCTAAATTGCAATAAGTTTTCTATATTGTACATTGAAGGTTTAAGTGTAGCAACTTACTTTATTTCCATATAATCTTCATTGTTATTATTATTATCCATAGTTAAGTTGTATAGAAAGAGTTCAATTACAAAAATTTAAATTAATTATTTAAAATGATCAATTTATTGTTTTTAAACGTTAATTATATGTTTAATATTTTATACTTCAGGCTTTACCATAATTAATTAAAATAATATATTAATAAATGCTTTTATTTATTAAAGTTGTTTTCGTATTTATATATTGATTTTATCATTTAATCAAAATAGGAGTAATTTAAATTAAATTTTCAATATATTTATCATTTACTGTTTAATCGAATAGATAATTATTTTATATAAAGATATATTTTATATTTTAAATTTATATAAACAAAATAAAATTATTTAATATTTTATAATATAATTACTTTATGTATAATTTATAATTTATCATATATAATTTATGTATGAAGGGTGAATATCCTAAGTCTAATTTAGTATTTATAATAAAAATCCAGTTTAATAATTATTTAATAAACAACATATGTTTTAATTTCAATTTTATTTTCAAAAATATTTATCTATACTTAAAAATTTTTTTAAAAACATATTGAATAGAGAAAGTATTGTTTGGTCAAGAGTATTTTCTCATCAGACAAATAATTAATATAAATATAAAACAGATGTATATATAAATAGATGTTAAATATATTGAGGCATTTTTGAATAAAGGATATTTTGTTTTATATTTTAACCCGGTTATATTATTATAATTGAATATTCTGTTGGTACTTTAATTTTTGAAATCATAACTCGGGAATTATACGCAATAATATAATGTTATACACATATATTATAATAATTATAAATATTTAAATTATAAAGTTATTAAGGTTTAATCATGGCTATAATTCAATTGTTTTTAAAAGTATTCACTTAACTTTTAGTTTATTGATAACTTATTTTTTAATCAAAATTTTAATTTTGAAATAAATTTTCATAAAAATCATTTAAAATATTTGTTAACATTATAATTGGGTTTAATAATTTGCAATTATTTTAAAATTAAAAAATATAATCTATTATAAAATGATGTACAGATTGTATATTAAAAAAATTATTTATTAAAATAAAATAACATTTTGTTGGTAAAAAATTATGTCTAAATAAAATACATAAGTGCACATTGTATATTAACTAATTCACACGCTATTATATTACCATATTGCCACTAAAATATAAACAGTGTCTAATTTTATCTTGTTTTTTTTTAATTTTTCAATAAGATTTTACAAACAATTTATTCAAAAATAATTTTAAATATAATAAAAACTTATAAAAAAAATTTACAAACAATTTACATAAACAAATTATACAAAACTTATTTGTCATAAATATATAAATTATGCCTTATTTTAATGCTTTGATCAGTTGATTAATTTCAAATTTTAATTTTAAATTATTGCATTATATTTTATCTAACTTTTGATAAACATATTTCAAATATAAAATTATAATAAATGCTATTATTTTATATTACAACTATTTATGATTCAACAGTATAATAAATTATGGTATATAAAGGTCATTTAAAAAATGATTGCTATTAATTTTTAATTTAAATTATAATGAAATCTTTAAAAGTTAATAGTATTTTATTTTACATTTTAATTACTGTAACCTTGCTATCAACTGTCGGTAAGTAATGTTTATTTGACAATATAAATATTATTTAATTAGTTTTAAATTTTAAATTTATAATTAGTGAACTCAAAATTGGTATCAGGGTCAACCAATAATACCTACGAGTGCTCAAAAGGATGGCATCAATTTGGCTCTAAATGCTATAAGTACCATGATAGTTTGAATGGATCTACTTTGCAAGATGCTATGACTATATGCCGACAAAGTTATTCAGCCACCTTGCTAACTGTGCATTCACAATTAGAGTATATATTTATTGACGCGTGAAAGCCGTCACGCCGTCAAGCCGTCAAGCCGTCACGTGAAAGCCGATGAATTCATTTGGTTAGGTTTGGTACGGGTGTCCAGCAATAAGTTTCGATGGTTTGATAGAAGTCGTCTAACTTATAATAATTGGGGTATGACACATATTTTTATCTTGATTATACACATAATCCCTTTAATGTTTTACACGTTATAAGTTAGATGGTGTACAATAATTTAATTGTGATTGTATTTTAAAGTTATTTATATTAATTATTGATTTGTATATAAGATTTAAATGAACCAAACAATGCTAATTGAATGGAGGACTGTGTTCATTTGATTGCTGGTGAATGGTATTATGATGAAAAGGGTCTGGGTAAATGGAATGACGTGCCATGTACTAGAAAGTATAAGTTTTTATGTCAAAAACAATCGCATCTATCAATTAAACATGAGGAACCTGAAAATGAAAATAAGCCTGAAAATGAACAAGCTAGTTTCGTTCAACACGTAAAGGGTATATCAGACATAATACAGTTAACGTACCAATCAATGTTATATCTTTTTTCATAAAATATTCATTATCTTAATTCAACTTATAACTGTACAAGCTACTTTAGCTTTTTGCCATAATTGATTGCCATGT